>JANHFL010005372.1:1793-12917 GCA_032468155.1 Oxyrhabdium leporinum
CCCCCCCCCCCCCCCCCCCCCCCCCCCCCCCCCCCCCCCCCCCCCCCCCCCCCCCCCCCCCCCCCCGAAGTCAGAACTATTTGTCAATTGGGCAATTTGTTTTCTCCCTTTTTAACGATGGGGGCAGAGAAAAGTTGCTACTATTGTGTATCCCATCTTCTGTGTGTGTGTGTGGGGGGGGAAAAGGAAATACTGATGTTTATTTCAGCATTGAACTAACTTCACTCTCACTACAGATCTTCGACTTACAAGAGTTTGTTTAGTGACTGTTCGAAGTTACGTCCGTGAAAAATGTGACTTATGACCGTTGCAACATCCCCAGGGTCATGTGATCAACATTCAGACCCTTGGCAACTGGATCATATTTATGACAGAAGGTCATATCAACAAGCAAATTTTGAGACAGAGCTCAAATTTGAAAAGAGGGAAGCCAGATTCATTTAACAACCAAGTTATTAACTTATCAACTGACGTGATTCGCTTAACGAATGTGGCAAGGAAAGTTGTATGGCGGGGCGTAGCTCCCTTAACAAACGTCTCGCTCAACAACAGAAAATTCGGACTCATTTGTGACGAGATTAAATTGCTTGTATTTTTGATTTGCTACCACTGGGTGGGGATAAAACTCAATATTTTTTTTTTTTTTAAAGCAGATTTAGCTGTTCCATTCCCTGGATGTTTCAGCTTGCAATCCTCTGCATGTTAGGTGGGGTAGAAATGATCATCACCATCATCATATCACGCGTCGACGCGCAGATATTCCCGATGACGCTGCTTCTCTGCTGTTATGACAGGAGAGTTGGTGCAGAAAAGATGCCGGATTCTGCCTCCTGTTCGTGCCCCGTTCTCGGGGTCTGACCCTTTCCACCTCCCCCGATCCCTCCCTCTCGCTCGGACCGTCTGCACAGAGTTGCAGTCTGAAGTCGAAGCAAGGATTCGGCTGGTGTTGCAGTGCTTCTCTGCTCCACGGGCTTTCTGTAGATGCTCAGAAACTCAATCAGTGGCCCAGCTGAAAAAAGTTGGCCATGACTACATAGGTTTGGGCAAATTTTGCATCGTATCTGATGTCTGATCCTGCCTTCAGGAATATGGACTTCAGTATTTAGCTTCGTGGGATTAGAAGGCAGATTATTTCCAGCGACCAGGGTGTCTTCTGATTAATTGATTGATCAGGGGACTGGAGGCTAAAACACATAAGGAACGGTTGCTGCAGTTGGGTATGTCTAGTTTTATGAAAAGGACCAGGGGTGACATGACAGCAGGATTCCAGTATTTGAGGGGCTGCCCCAAAGAAGAAGGGGGTCAACCTATTCTCCAAAGCACCTGAGAAGCAACGGATGGAAACTGATCAAGGAGAGAAGCAACCTGGAACTAAGGACAAATTTCCTGACAGCGAGGACAATTAATTAGTGGAATGACTTGCCTCCAGAAGTTTTGGGAGCTCCAACACTGGAGATTTTTAAGAATTTGGACCACCATTTGTCTGAAATGGTACTATAGGGTTTCCTGCCTAAGCAGGGGGTTGGACTAGAAGACCTCCAAAGTCCCCTCCAACTCTTGTTATTCTATTCTATTGTATTCCAATACCGTACTACCCATTTTTTAAAACACAACATTGCAGCCATTCCATCTTTTCCTTAATGACAGGTAGTCCTTGACTTATAACAGTTCATTAGTGAGCATTCAGGTACGACACTGAAAGAAGCGTCCTATCACCGTTTTTCGCACACCTCCCACGGTCATGTGATCGAACTTCAGAGGATTGGCAACTGGCAAGTACTTACGACGGTTGGAGCATCCCGGGGGTCGTGTGATCCCCTCTTGCGACCTCCTGACGAGCCAAGTCACTGGGGGAAGCCAGACTCACTTGCCGACCGGGTTTTGCCACCATCTGCAGCGATTCCTTTAACCACCGTTGCGAGAAAGGTCACAAAATGGGGGCAAAACTCACTTTAAACGACGGTCTTGGTTAGCAAGAGAAATGTTGGGCTCCCTTGCGGTCGCAAGTGGAGGACCGCCCTTGATTTACAACTAGCTCTTTAGCGATTCGCTCAGCGCTGAAAAAAAAGTTGGCTCCAGGCAGGTTCTTGCTCTTGCGTCATAAAATCAGATCTGACTTCTTACCCCAGCAACAATAATGGTTCCCTTTGTGTTGTAAGGTGAGGACTGCTTGTATTTTGCAAATTCCCCCCACCCCCCCAAAGGGTTTCCTTCGCTGGTCCTTGTTACTCTTGCCTCTAAGGTTAAAAAACACACGTGCACACACGTAAAATCCTTTGCATGTTACCAGACATATTTTATGTTTCACAACAGTGATAAGTACAGACATAACAGGGGCCAAACTTGATCCCGCCACAGAGAGGGGGGGGGGAATTAACCATACACAAAGATAAAGAGGAAAATAATATATATATATATATATATTATATATATATAAAAATTATATATGAACAGATCCCAAAGCCTTTAAAGACGCCGGAGCCTCCTGCAGAGTTGTCTCCTTTGAAAGAGCCTTCCCCAAAGTCCTTGTCGTGTCAGCCAGATTTTCAAAGACAGGGGTGGTGTTCAACCACAGGTTGGACGACTTTTAAGATGTGTGGACTTCGACTCCCAGAATTCCCCAGCCAGCTATGCTGGCTGGGGAATTCTGGGAGTTGAAGTCCACACATCTTAAAAGTCGCCATGGTTGAGAAACATTGAGTTAACAAGCTCTTCCGCCAAGCTGGAGATGTTCAGGCGGATGCTTTTTCTGGGGAAATTGCTCTCTCTCACATCTCCTGCGGAGAAATTCCTGAACTGCCTCCCTGGATTGACTGCTCGCTCCTTTGCCCTCAGAACTTAGCAAACGGGCATAACCAAAATTGAACCGTCGTCCCAGTTAAGACGCGTCTGAAAGAGCTAACCCCAGTTGTGAAGCCTTCTCCTCATTTACACTGCTAACCTGATCTTAAAATCAAGGTCACTCCGAGATTCACCTAATCCCCATGTTATTTCAATTCAATTCTGCTGACAATTTGCATTGCTTTATGTTCCCCTTTGCCAGGGTGAACTTCTCTTCTCCTCCCCGCCCACCCCCCAAACTTCTAAAATGGTGTGTTTTCACTTCTTCTGTGCCTTCTGAATGTACGGGACTTCATCCCTTGTGATCAAACCCGGGCTGAATAGGGATGACAGAAGGCTGAAGTTCAACACATCAGGTTTTTGTGGGGTTCTTGTGGCCATCCGGAGCTTGGTGGCTTCCTTGAAGACGTTTCACCACCAAACTAGGTAACATCATCGGTGCTAGGAGGAGTGCGGTTTGCTCTCTGTAGAGCAAACTCATTGTAGAGACAGCAACACCACCACCCTCCCTTCCAGCATTGATGATGTTCCCTAGTTGGGTCATGAAACATCTGCAAGGAAAGCACCAAGCTCAGAGAGCACCAAGGATCTCGAAGTTCAACCCCGAGCTACAAATATTCTCTCTTCCATCAGTACAGCAGATTTTGAAAAAATGGGCTCTATATTATTCATCATTGGCCTCTAATCTCTAACCAGTTTGCATAACTACACATCTTCAACAAAGCTGCCACAAACACGTTCAAATGGTCCTGAGATGGCATAGCAGGGATGCTTAGTCTACGTTCCCAAAATCTGTTTGTAGAATCAGACAAGCCAAGCAAAGCGAGCCATGATCTGGTTTATGACAGGCGAGACGGTGTCTGGGGTCTCACCACGCTGAATCGCCAACAACCACGGCGTCGTTTTGCCAGGTGCCCTGTGATAAGCAAACCTGGCATAAAAAGGAATTACTTGCACCCACCACCCCCGGTTGGAAATAAGACGAGGCACTTGAGGGAAGCAAAGAGCCCCAACTATGGGTGTATAGTCTCAAAGGCTGGTAGGACAAGGAGCGAGTATGCTCAAGTCTTGGCTTTGGAGGATTCAAGGATTGCTGGGCCTAACTCTGGGGCACACAGCCGGATTGCACAGAGCAGCTGAGATAAAACAAGGGTCTCCTGGGCCAAAGATCTCAAAGTTTGGTACCGGACAATGATGAGCAGGCTGAACCTCAAGGAGACCCGTCCACCAGGGAAAACTCCTCCAGAAGGCAGCTTCCAGACCTTAGTCTTATCAATGCTGGCTGGCACAACAACAATATGGGCGAAAGGCGACGTGTGTGCGTAAAAGGCGGTGGCCGGAAGAGCAAGAGGTTGTGTCTCTGGATCGTAGCGGGTGATCTTCCAGAGACCATTGAAGATCCACTCTTCTCAGTCTAGGAAGAGACGGTGGGAGGATCGGTGTGCCAATGTCGGTAGGCAGCCAGTCGGGTCACCCTGCTGTACCCCAATCTCATCAGCTTGGAATACCCTTCAGACTTCGGAATATTTGCTGCCAACATTCCTAGCCAGCATGGCTAGAGCTGGCTGAGATGATGGCAGCAGAAGACCAACACATCTGGAGGGCGCCGAGTTGGGGAAAGCAGGTGATGGGTGCAACTTGGTGTCCCAAGGTTAGCCCAAAGGTGCTTTTTTTTCCCCCCAAAAAAACACAACTGGGCTTTTTTTTTTTCGTTGAAAACATTTCGCCTCTCATTTAAGAAGCTTCATTCGTTCTGAAGAAGCTCCTTGGATGAGAAGCGAAACGTTTCCAAAGAAAAACAAGAAAGTCCAGTTGCCTTTTTGAGAAATAAAAAAGCCAAAACCCACCTTTGGGGCGAGCATGACCTGGAAGATTGAGAATCTCCGTACATGTTCTGCTTTGGGCTAGGTGGCACCCATCACCAAAGGGAAGCGACCGCTCGCTTCCCACGACCCATCGTCCACCCACCACCGCTGCAGAGCGGGGGGAGGGCGCCGCGTGGCTAGCAACTGAGTGACCGCAACCTGGAGACCGGTGTTTTTGGGGGCGTCCTGAGCTGCCGCCATCTCCACCTCTTTTGAAGGTCTCTGGAAGAACATCCGGTCCTTTTCCCGGTCAAGGCAGACTCGAACAGCCGAGAGGCTCTTTTGGTGGCCGTTCTACTTTTCAAAGAGACCTCCGAGTAAGGGCTGGGAGGGGCAAAGGGACTTAGCACCACTGCCTCTGGGTCATCTGGCAGGGCAGAGGGGGTGTGTGAGAGAGTAGAGCACCAGGGGCACTTGGGCAGCGCTGCCAGCCGGAGGTCAGATCTCCGTCGGGATTGGACGGGCGTTGGCACCCGCTTGTTGTTGGCTGGCAGCCGTTCCAGGTGACTCGGAAAGGGGGACGAGAGCACCATGGCCACACTGTGGTCTAAATTCAAGGAGGAACACAGCACCGTTGCTCGGGGGAGAGCTTAGCACCAAACGTCGCCGTTACACGACGCGTCCCCAGAAGTACAAACGGCCACAGCAGGCGAGAAACGTTCCCCTTGCAGGCCAAGAGGGGGGGGGGTGTTTGTGGACACGGGCGCTGGCCCAGGCGACCCAGAGACACCGGCCTCTTGCTGCTCCTGTCCCAAGAGGAGCTGGTCTGCTGGACATTCAGAGGAGCAGCGTGCAGGCAGTGGCGGCGGCGTCCAGCTTTGGGGCAGACGATCAGGTTAAAAAGCTACAATTCCTATGATAACAGCAAAACGGCAACGGCGACAATAATCGTGGAGAGTCATCGTTTTTTTCCCACCAGGATCTCCAAGAAAAGAAGAAGACGATGCGGTCGAAAGGTTACACGATACAAAGAAAGCCAAATGGAACAGCGGACGGTCAGTGGAGGCAACGATGCCCCTTTGCTCTGTGGCTGGGGATTTAAAATTAGAATCCTAGCAAACTCAACAAAAACGAGAAGAAAGAGAGAAAGAGAAAGAGAAAGAGACATCTTATCCTGCGTTCTTCACCTGGCTTTGAGATTCTATTGTTCTGTGCGTGTTTGTCAAGTGCGGCTTTTGAAAAAAAAAAATACAGCTGCCTGAGCCAGTTGCGGCCCGTCGACTTGTGAGATTGCGCTTGCTTGGTGTACTGCATCGGTGTGTGCGCTTGTATCTTGATGTACACGTAGGTGTGCGTGAGAGCTCGGCTCGCGACGAAAAGGGAAACAGTCCGGGTTGGTAGGTCCGAGCGGAGCGGCTTGTCCTCGCGGCTCCCTTCGGCGATCTTCTCGCTTTCCGAACCACGAAACTTGCAAGGTAACGCCAACGTCGGGAACGGGGGTGGTGGTGGTGTCCCCGACCTCCGTGGCAGCAAGGAGGAACCTACCTTGTGCAAGACGGTCTGGGAATTAGCCACGTTCTCCCGTTCCGCTGTGCCACCGACCGCAGCCGTGTCCGCTCCTCAACCGGGAAAACGATTGGGAAGGGGCCGGATTGTGTGTTGCGGTTGCAGCTGGTGACGTTGTCGATGTGAAGGCACGGGTGAACCATGACCGAGGCAAAGGTGGTGTCCAGGGCAGGGCCGGCCCCTCTTTAAGACTGCGGTTTTCTATGCGGCTGGTCGGGAAAGAGAACGGGAGGGAGGGGAACCTCCGAAAAGAGAGCTCGCCCGTCCCGTTACCGCTTCGCACGAGGGGAGGGGGGCAGACCCCGGAATTTTTGCAAAACGGTCATTCCCCAGCTGGATGGGAGCGGGCCCCCACTCTGGAAAACAGGGGCGATCGTGCGTGGACCGAAGGCCAGGACTTGCCCGTCCTGTGTGGGCCCCGTTAACACCTGTGGATGGGTGCTCCCTCCTACTGAGTGTCCCCACGTGTCTGGGGGGGCAGAGGAGAAGAAAGCACCAAGAGGGATGAGAGAACTTGGCTAAAAGTTCTAACAATATGGAGCTTCTGAAATAAGAGATCTTTCTGGGGCTGTCACCTAGCTGGGACACTTCTGCTATGGGAAAGTGGGGGGGTTCCGGGGTTCCCCGCCAGCTAAATGACAACCTTACTCGGACACAAGCACCAACGGGACACACACACACATACACACACCCAAGGGAGGCGTGAGAAACACTGGTTTTAGCTTACATTGTCTCCTATCACTCCGTTTTCCTTATATATATATTTTTTAAATCCGAAGGATTTGCACAGCGGGAGGGGAAAGCAGTGAATTGTGCAGATTAAGCCTGGTTTGGGACCGGGTGCGAAATCCAACCTTTAACATGCAAAAAAGCTGGTCAAAGTTTGCTGTTAAAAGTAGCAAGGCCGTGGGCTAAGCAACGGAGGGATTTTATATATCTATCTACGGTAGATCTCTAGAAAAATGAAAAACCGAAACAAGCAAACTTCTTCTTTTTCTCTAAAGAGGGCGTTTTGGGGGACCTCCCTCCCAACCCATAGCTAAAGGCATTGATTGACAGAGCGTCCCTGTGTATTTGTAGGGCTGTGGGCGTTTGAAGGGCCGCGCGGAGAGGAGAAGGTCAGCCAGGGTCCGATGTGATATTCGGCCAAGTGTTTTAAGCTTGATTTAGACTTCGGCGTCGCTGCACGCCAGGGAACCTACCCGCCCGTCGTGCAGAGACAGCTGCGTCGTTCTGCAAGCCTTGGTGTTCTGGCTACGTGGCGCGGGAAGAACAAGGCGCATAACAACATAGGAGGCCTCCCACAATCAGCACGAAACCTGCGCATCTCCACACCACGGGGAGTTGGGATTTGGGAAGGGCGTACCGTCGTCGGCCTGTCTGGTGCCTGATCCTGCCTTCAGGATTATGGGCTTCAGAATTCGTGGGATTAGAAGGCAGATTATTTCCAGCGACCAGAGAGTCTTCTGATGAATTGATTGATCAGGGGACTGGAGGCTAAAACATAGAAGGAACGGTTGCTGCAGTTGGGTATGTCTAGTTTAGTGAAAAGAAGGACCAGGGTTGACGTGACAGCAGGACTCCAGTATTGGAGGGGCTGCCCCAAAGAAGAAGGGGGTCAACCTGTTCTCCAAAGCACCTGAGAAGCAACGGATGGAAACTGATCAAGGAGAGAAGCAACCTGGAACTAAGGAGAAATTTCCTAACAGGGAGGACGATTAGCCAGTGGGACATCTTGCCTCCAGAAGTTGCGAATTCTCCAACACTGCAGGTTTTTAAGAAACGATTGGACAACCATTCATTTGAAATGGTATAGGGTTTCCTGCCTAAGCAGGGGGCTGGACTAGAAGACCTCAAGCCATCTGCGGCGTATAGATACGTGTCGATGCCTGCAGGCAGTTGGAAGGAAGTCTAAATCAAGCTTTACGCGCTGGGATGTTACAAGGGAACTTACACACTGGCCAACATTCTCCTTCCTGGACCACCATTCGAGATTATTTTATGAAGTGCAGCCCCTTCCTATAGAAGTATTCAAGCTCGGGGGTGGGTGGGCCTTGAAAGTAAAGTAAATCCACTGAGCACCATGAGACTAGCTTCTAAGTAAAACATTCATAAAATCGGGCTTTAAAAAAGTTGGATGGAATCCCGACACGACGGTTTTTCAAACTTTGGAGATGTGTGGACTTCAACTCCCAGAATCCTGGGAGTTGGGAGTCCACATATCTTCAAGTAGCCAAGTTTGAAAAACCAGCTATACATCATTACTTTGAACTGAGCGGCACTGATTTTAGCGCAACTTACTTCCAAGTAAGCGTGACGGGGATCGAGGTGTTAAAAACACAAGAAAGGAGAGCACCTTTTGGAAACTTCCGATTCCCCTTTCGTTAAAGTAGAAAAAAAAAGAAAAGAAAAAGAAAATATAGTGATTGAAATATCGACAACAATGTCATTTCTAACAACGGATAACATTTCATAGCACCGGTTCAAACTCGCTTCACGAAAAGCGTTGTTGTTTTTTCCCCCCTTATCGAAGGTGTTCGCGATCGGCCGTCCATCTTGAAGGTTAAGGAGAGAGGACGGCCCTTCTCCTCTTCACTACAAAAAGCTTGTCTTTTCTTGTTTTTTGTGTTTTTTTAGGCCATACTTTTAAGGCTCCTGAAAATTTCTCTTCAGATTTCGGATTTGGCAATCCTTTATTAGGATTTCAGATTCCGCAATGTTTTTTTGTTTCCTCTATTTTTCTGGAAAGTTTTGACGACTGGCAGGTTCAAAATGTCGCATAGGGTGTTGGGTTGCATTGGTTTTTTTTAAAAAAAACAAAACATTTTCGGTTGTTTGTTTCCTATTCGAGTTTTTTTCCCCCCCCAGGCGTCAAAATTTTCAAGCTAGCCAGTCTTCCCCAATCCGGCTGTTTCCAGATGTGCTTTGGCTCGCCGTGACAGCTGGCCGAGTCACGGATCTGCTACCTGCATTCAAAACACACCTGGTGACTGCTTGATAAGGGAAGCTGGCATGCTTTTTAAAAAAAAAATAGGTGGGTTTTGTTTTGTTTTTTCCTGACAGTTTTCTTTCCAGACAGTTTGCCTGTTTTCTACATGGCATCATCCCCTTTTCTCCACACCGAATGTGTGTGGAACTGAGAGCGTTTTGTAAACAGAGAGAGAGAGAGAGAGAGAGATCTTTTAAGGAGGCCCAGATAGGGCCAAAGCACCAGTGTTCTGTTCTGGGGACTGATTATTCCATCAGCTGGCCATCTTAGGGGGAAAAGATCACCCTGGAGTCCAGGACAGGTGTGTTCTCACCTGGCCAAAATGTCCTCTCAGGAGCAGAAGCTCCGAGGACCTCTCTGGTTTTCCTTTACAAAAGGTGAGACCTTGCTTTGAGGTCAATGGGAGGCACCGTAAGTATTTTGGGGAGCTCGTGGAGAGGCGTCCCCCCGAGAGGCTAACGCGGAGGGATGGATGGTTGCCCTGTTCTCAGAGCAGGTTCTCTCCACTTTTCACCTCCCTCAAAGGGGTGAAGCCCCTTCGCCCCAGGAATGGCTGATCTTAGCACCTGGGCGCATTCTGAGGATCTGTCCTGGCGAGCGGAGGACAGAGGAGGAGGTACAGCCCCATGGGTTCTGAATCTCCCAAGGGGTAGCTGCACCGCTCTTTCTCGTCCGGGGGGGGATCCCTCTGTGGTGCTTTCTCTTCCTTCGGGGGATGAAGAGAGCAGACCCCGCCCCCCCCTCTCCGTGAATCGATCCCACTGCTGGGCCCCCCTTCCTCTTGGGTTTTCAAGAACATTCAGGCGGATAAGCACCAAATGGAGTGGCAGAGGCCTTCCTCCCAACCGTCTCCGGAGGGGAGAGGCCGCCTGGGGACGGGACTGAGGTAGGAAGAGTCCTAAGAACGCCAGTGGAGGGTGGACGGGCGGGGAAGGGGCCGGGAGGAACCCCTCCCCGAGGGCATTTGGTTGGATTTGGTTCCGGGTGTCCCATCTGCAGAGCAGGAGTGTGGGATGAAGGTGCGGTGGGGGGCAGTCAAGGGCGCCACTTCAGGTGGCCTGGTCCAGCTCCACTAGGAGTTCCTCCCCCAGCTGGAAGTGCTCTCCACCACGCCCGGAGACCTCCTCCTCGCCATCGTACAGGGCCAGCTGGGAGAGCGCTGGTCCGTCCACCACGAAGGGCAGCATGTCTCCTAAGAGGCCTGGGGGCAGAGAGCCGGGAGGGCGAGAGAGAGGGGACATCAGGAGCTGGGGCCTTCTTTTAATGTTTCCTCTTCAAATCTGGCCGCGGTAAGATGTCGTGAGACGGTCGGGAAAATCCCAGCCAGGAGAGGAGGAAGCGTCAAGCGGGGAACTAGCCTTGAATCCTTGCACGGCTGCAAGAGGCATAAACCTGACTCCAGCTAAATTGCCCAGGAGCCTATCTGGTTGTTCCCAAGGGGAGGCAAGCAGTCTAGGGAGATTCTCGCAATATAGGTAGAGCACAATAAAGTTGCTGACTTGGGCCTTTCGTGAGTGGATCTGGTTGCTTGCGCCTGCAAGACTACATCTCCCAGGGTTCACAAGGATGCCCTGGCTAACCACCAGTGAGCCCCTTCCTGGTATCCCATCATCAATGCTAAACGAAAGTGGTGTTCGTTCTCTGTTGAGCTGCCAAGAGGAAAACATCAGCCCACCCACACTGTCAGGGCAAGCCACTAGTGTATATATATATATATATACCTTCTTCCAACACTGATGATGTTGCCTAGTTGGGTCATGAAGCATCTGCAAAACCACCAAGCTCGGAGAGCTCCAAGGACCCCAGAGTCCTCCTCCTCTTCCTCCTTCCCCTCCCCTTTGCATTCTCCTCCTCCTTCTCTTACAATCTGCAAACCCCACCCCCCCTTCTAGCACTGATGATGTCACCTAGTCGGGTCATGAA
>JANHFL010005372.1:26375-52607 GCA_032468155.1 Oxyrhabdium leporinum
GTGGACTTCAGCTCCCAGAATTCCTCCGCCAGCCTTGAGGAATTCTGGGAGTTGAAGTCCACCAGTCTTAAAAGTCACCAAGGTTGGAAAACCCTGTCTTAGAACATGTCCTTACTCAGCACCTGCTCAGTAAGTGCAACTCATCAACAGCTACGCAATCCAGAATGCAAATGTTTAGTTTTCCAAGAAGTCTATACCGTACTTAGTTCTGGGGAAGTGGATCCAGTGTTCTTGGTACAGTTTTGAAAAATAACTACACGGTGAGCTGTAAGTTGGTCATTGGCTGATGCCCAGGGTTTTCCTTCCCGGCTACAACAGCAAAAATAATATTTTCAGGTCTTCCTGCCCCCTCTTGTGGAGAGAACATTAATGGCTCTGATGTTTTCTTTCTGATTTAAAGAATGGTGCGACAGTTCCACCCAAACGCCGGATTTTTAAATTCACTTGCCTGGCAGGCAAGTGTTGTGAAGTGGCGGGGCTTCTGCAGTGTTGCCGGGCATCGTCCCAGATGCGGAGAGTAGTCCGGAGCCGCAGATGCAGAGGAGGGTGCTTTCGAGGGGGTCTCGGAAGGATCGCATGCGGATGACGTAAACCACCGGGTTGATGGCAGAGTTGGCGTGGGAGAGGATTATGGTGGCCAGGGTCAGCTGACTGGGGATGGAGCAGGTGGGGCAGAGAAGCATGACGGTGTTGAGAATGTGAAGCGGCAGCCAGCACAGAATGAAGAAGAAGAGGATGATGAAGAGCGAGGTGGCCATCCGCACCTCCTTGCGGGCGATGATCCGGCGTCTCCTCCGGGCGCTGATGTTGACCTCCCCTTCGGCCACTTTGCGGATCTGTCGCCTGGCCTCCAAGAAGATGCGCCCGTAGAGCATCAGCATGGCCACCAAGGGGGCCAGCATGCACATCATGAAATTGAAGTAGACCATGTAGGCGTTGGTGATGATGCTGTTGAAAAGGCACTCCCTGCTGGGGGGCAGGGGGTCGTGCCAGCCCATCAGAGGCAACAGGCCGATCAAGATGGACAGCAGCCAAGACGCCGCGATCACCAGCAGGGAATTGCGAGGGCTCAGCAGAGACGGGTACTGGAACGGCTTCAGGATGGAGACGTATCTCTCCACAGCGATGGCCAGCAGCCCGAAGATGGAGGCTTGGGTAAACATCAGGAGCAAACAAAGCATCAGGAGACACAGCTGGGGCCGGGCCTGGGGGTACCCCACATTGGTGAACTGGGCACAGGGGATGGCCACCGCCCCTACCAAGAAGTCTGCCACGGCCAGCGAGATCAGGAAATAGTTGGTGACGGTCGAACGCAACTTCCTGCTCCGCAAGATGACCGTGCAGATGAACAGGTTGCCCACGATGGACAGCACAGCGGTCAGGCTGTCGCTTAGCAAGTAGGGGATGTCCACAACGGACGGGGACATCCTGTCAGCAGTTAGAGGGCATGGACGCAGCTGAATGGAGGATGAATTCTCCATGCTGTCCATTATAGGAGCGGGGCCATTTGGACTCTGTGTCAAGGAGAGTCTTCCCTGCCGGTTTCTGAGACTCTGAAGATCGTTGTCCCGTCAACTTCCATTGCTTGAGGAAAGGGAGGCTCGGTGAAATGGGGTTGGGGGAGGAGGAGGAGGAGGAGGAGATGCCGCTGAGAATTCCGTCGGGTTTCTCCGTCACACGCACTTGCATTACCCAAGTCTGTGAATCAGAGACATTTAAATCGTCCACATGTATAGGAAGGAAACAAGGAGCTGTATTCTGGGATCCTTAGTGCTCTCTGAGCTTGGTGGTTTCTTTGCAGACATTTCATGACCCAACTAGCTAACATCATCAGTGCTTTAAGGGAGTGGGGTTTGCGGAAAGGAAGAAGAGGGGGAGGCGGAGGATTGGGGGCCCTTGGTGCTCTCTCAACTTATTTTCTTGCAGACATTTCATTACCAAACTCGGTGACATCATCACTGCTAGAAGGGAGTGGGGTTTGTGGAATGGAGGAGGAGGGAGAGTGTGGGGTTTTTGATGCTTTCAGAGTTTGATTATTTTTTTGCAGATGTTTCATTACCAAACTAGGTAGCATCATCAGCGCTAGGAGGGAGTGGGGTTTGTGGAAAGGTGGTGGAGGAGGAGGACTATGTGGTCCTTGGTGCTTTTCCTTTTCTGAGCTGGGTTATTTTCTTGCAGACGTCTCATTACCAAACTACTTAACATCATCAGTGCTAGCCCACAGCCCAACCCCGAGCTACAAATATTCTCTTCTATCAGAAAGTGAGAGCAACATTTAGTCTTGTAAAAGCAAGAGCTTAGAAAAGCACCCTCACGTTTGGAAAGTAAATATTCCTTGCCAAGAAGCGGCAAGGGAGACGATTTCTGTGGAAGAGCCCAATCCAAGCTGGTGCCTGACTTACCTACGGATCCCTGCTGTCATTCCCCCAACGCAAAGGGATGTCATCGAAAGCGAGAAAAGACACCTGCAGCCTTCCAAAATCACCTCTGGAGCAATCGGAAACATCCGGTCCAACCCCGCCTCATTTCATCCTCCGCTGCCTCTGCCTTCGGATGTTTATAAAAATTAGATCCGCTAAGTCGCAGTCGGCATACAAAAGCTGTTGCATTTGGCACAGAAAGGGATAAAGCAGGGCCGGGCAGCTTTGCTCCAGCTAGAAAAGAGAATGGAAACGAGAAGAAGAACGGGAACAACTGCCAGACGCATTTTAGGTTCTCTGGGATGGGAAGCGTAGCAAAGTTGCGATCATATTGCAGAGTTGCAGCCCTGAAATGGGTGTGTGTGTGGATGTGGGTGTCGGTGTGACAACAATAAAGCAGGGATCGCTTCTGCTCTCTCATAAACCCCTAATTTTCTCAGCCTGTGGGCTGCTGTGAAAGAGCCACATGATTCACACAAACAGTCCCTGCCAAGAGACTCAGTTCAAGGTAAACATCATTGTACCCTTTGTTTTGCTTGTGGTGTTTGCAATAAAGATATAGGAAGGGCGGGGGGTGGGAGAAACACCACAAATTGCATTGTCCCAGAATTCGGAAGCATGTGTTTATTGGAAAAGTCAGAAAGTAGGTATCTCTTAAAAAAATTGGGTTTTTTAAAAAAAATATTTTTACAGCAAGGAAGCCTCTATACACACATATATTTTTATCCGCTGAGAAAGGAATCAAAGGCCCCGTAAAAGCTTTTATCTAAGGGAACAGTTCATTAAACCCTTTAAGCTGCTCAGATGCTGAAAGGAACCGAGCACAGCTGTGAATACAGCCTGGATAAATAAATATACAATCCCCAGCAGCAGAATGCAAGCATAATCTAGGAATATCAACTTGGTTGAAAAGGTCACTTATTACGGGCTAGTTTTCCTATTTGCCAAACAGCTAGCTTTTTGTTTGTGGGCAAAATTTCAGAGAATGGTTTTTGTTTGTTCGACTGTTCTATGAAAACCACAATTGCCTTGGAGAGCTAAATCAATATTGTTTGAATAAACTTCCATTATTTGGCAGAAAGAAGAGATTTTAAAGAGAAAGAGAGCAACTTCTTTTTGGGTGGCTCCTTTTTCTCAAAAGTGTGTGTTATTTATATTATTTCTCCTGAATTTTAGCTCAAAGATTATCAAATTTGTTGACTACCTCCTGGTTCGTGGTATTATTAAAAATATCTATTTTGGAAAACTTTAGTTTTTTCCCCTGCAGTGTTACGATTATGCTATCCTATCACTTTTTGGCTAGATCCTTTTACTGGCATTATAACACCAATTATTTATAGTTTGAGGGTTATTTTCCCTCTCAAAGGGTAAATCAAAACTTAAATGGAGTATCTTCTTAAACAGTGGAGCCTAATATGCTAGAAACGTTAAGAACTGCAAAGATCTTTTAGCGTAAGTTTTTTGGCAAATGCATTAAATGTGACTTTTACTGAACATATACATGGTTTGCATGTGAAGCTGGGATGCATTTGTGTAAATATATCCCCACCATTTATTTTTGCATAGTCTAACAGTGGTGAGTACCATAGTTATCCTTCTGAAATAATAGTATATAAATTATCCTTCTGAAATAATAGTATATAAATTATCCTTCTGAAATAATAGTATATAAATTAGTGCTTCAAATGGCATGGATGGGGCATTCTGGGAGTCGAAGTCTACACATTTTCAAGTTGAGAAGTTTGAGGAACGCTGCTTTATTGATTAAAAACGAAGGAGGCCCGACGCAGATCAACAGCTATCCCTCAAAGAGAAGCCCCACCTACTCCCCATCCCACCAAAAAAAACCATCCACGCGCTCATCCCGCGCCTTATATACTGGCGTCCTATCCCGCCTTTTGGCGGGAACGAGAGCGACGCCTGTCGATTGGCCAGCCTCTCTTTCCTTTAAATTCCCATTCCCCTCCCCTCGCCTCCGAACCAATCGGTTCCCTCCGCCTGTCCTGTGAGGGGGGGGGATTACCCCACCCGCCGCTCTGGCCTTTCATGGGCAGGCTCCGCCCCCGCCTCCCCTCGGGCTCCTCTCCCATCCCGCCCACTCCGGGGCGCGCGCGCGTCCCTGAATTGCACGGGACCCGGCCTAACGCGAGCGCGCGGCGCTGTGACTGCTGCTTCCCACTCGCCCTTCCTTTCCCCCCCCCCCGTGCTCGTGTCCGCCATAAAGGCAGCGAAGGTATCTTGAGGAGATCGTATATCAGCTGCTCACCTCTCTTCCATGAAGGGTCCCCCCCCCATTGCTATTTTATTAAGATCTGAGGAATTGGGGGGGTGAGTGTCCCCCAATCTTCCTCTATTCCTCTCTTTCCTCCTACCCTCCCCCTCAAAAAATATACATAAACTGTTATCCTCTCTCTGGCCAAAAACCTTTCTGGATTCTCTTTTTCGAACTCAGGCTAAGCCTGGCTGGATGGTTTGCAGCTCTGAGCAGCCAAACTAGGGTTTTTTTTTTGAATAAGCCATGATGGTCTGGGGGTGCATGGCATCGCCCATCGTGGTTTATAAGTCACAAGGGTAGGTCGGGGTTCAGTTTTGAGCAAGTTGGCCAAAAGAAATGAGGGCAGGCTTGAAGTGGGGTGCCAAGGAAATCCCTTGGCTGGATCCCTTGGCTGGATCTGTTCCACAGACACACCAGGGGACCGACTCTCAATGCTCCCATAGAGAGAAATTAGCTATATTCCACCTCAATAGCATCCTCCATCATCATCATCATCATCATCATCCTCCTTCCCTTTTTCCTTCTCCTTCCCCTGTCTCTTCCCCTTCCTCCTTTCCCATCCTTTCCTTCAATTTTTCCCTTTACTTTTTCTCCTTCCCTTTTCTTTTTTCCCCTTTCCCCTTTCCTGCATCTCATCCTGACATCCATTTGCCATCCTCACCATCTTTTGGCCTCCCCAAGGAGAAGTCTTCCAGCAAAATCTGATGAAAATGGCTAATTTTCAAAATCTGGACTGTCTTAATAGTCAAACGTCCTTTCTTTTCTCCTTTGGGAAACAAAATTCTACCTCTATGCCACCCCCTTCCCAAATACTCCTCTTCCCTCAGGAAAAACCTGGGTTTGTTCTCTCAAAAAAAAGGATTTTTGTGGGTAGCCACAATTGGATGTTATTTCCTTTCTGGCCTTCAGTTTGCGGCATTCAAGAAAGTTAACCAAAATTTAACTTTTGGTTGGGCTCATGACTACCATTTGATTATTATAGAGTACCTCCACAAACAGATCTATGCCCTCTTAAGCTCTCTCCTTAATATATATCACAATTTAAATCCTCACTTTTCTTCTCATTTCTGGAGAATCTCTTTCAAGAAGCTTCACTGCCATTTTGAATCCCGGAATTCACTATTCTTTTACCATACTAGTGTTCCCCCCCCCCCCATTTGATTGACTGGTTTTCATTATTTATTTAAAACATTTATATAGCTGGTTTTCTTTTCCATTGTTCTCCCCAGTCAGCTCAGGATTCCTAGTTACCTCTCTTATCATGATGGCATTTTATTCCTCCCATAAGAAATGACAATGTCTGTTTCCAACAGAACAATTGCAATGGCTATTTTCATCTTCCTTAAGTGTTGCTCTTTCTGGTGCTTTGACCAAATCCTGTTTTTGGAACAAATCTGCACCACTTGTGATCTTCTCTTTGGCGTGAAGCTCTTATTGCTGTCTGGAATGAGTTTGACAGCTGATGTTGTAGTCTTGAGGCCCTTGCTACAGTAGACATTCGGCGTATGGGTTCTGTAGGCCTGGTTTAGCCCATGCAAGAAAATAGAACATTCTTTTTTCCGTTTAATTCCAAAACGGAGCATACCACTCAGGGCACATTTTCTGTGTTTTAGGGTTCTCCCCCTGGGGAACTCTTGCTTCCTAATTCCTTTACTTCATTGTATATGTAATTTGCCCTTCCTACTATAGCAGTGTTTTTCAATCTTAGCAAGTATGCTGGCTGGGGAATTCTGGGAGTTGAAGTCCACATATCTTAATGTTGCCAAGGTTGCCAAACATTGTCTTAAAAGGTTTCCTTTCACACTCTTTTCACTCTCTCCAACACATTCCTTTTGTTGTGATTTATGATCCAGGACTCAAGAAATGTTCTCTTCACTTCTCTCGTTACAGATGTGGGACCAAATAGGGCGGGTTTGCTCTGAGGAAATGCAAGCAAACAGCAACAATTTCAAACAAAATTGTGATGACAGGTAAGGAAAGAAAGCAAACAACCTGAAATCCAGAATCTTAAATGATGATGATATGGCGATGATAATAACCACTACTATCAGGTTAACAAAGGTTGTTTTAATAGAGCCTTAAGTTATATATGATATAGTACATGTATGCATCTATCTGAGACTGTCGCATTGAATAGAATGAGATGGAAGGTACTAAAATTTATTTCAGTGATATCAATGTATTAAATATTAATATTTGACCATTTGATAACATTCTAAAGGATGGTACTAAGTTATTTAGGATGCTAAATTCTGCATTTGGACAATGAGAGTATCATCAATTACTTCTGGAGAATAAAAATAGCAAGTACCTACGTGTATAGAGAGGGGGAATCTATGTATGTATTTGTAAGAAACATCTAACCTGCCTTCTCTTTTTAACAGAAGAAAACGCAATAACTACAACAACACACTTAAAGAATTGGCTCAGATGTTACCCCTACCATTACGGACCAGTTGTAAGAGGTTGACAAAGGTATTATAATAGTAGAATTTATCATAAATGTTCAAGGAATGTTCTATGATTTTGGGTTTACATAGACTTTGAAATTGGGCCCAGTTGCACGACAGATTTAATGTGTGCGTTGATGTCAAACTGAACTGAATACAAAGGACAGATGTTTCTTTTCCTGTTTCTGCTCTTTAATTTTGCATTTTTAATATTCAACCAGAAAGAAATCCTGCTCCGAGTCCTTCGCTACATTGAACATCTGCAGACAAGCATCGATAGAGCCAGGTCGCTCCTCCAAGGTCGTGGCGAGGAACAAAGAGGTAGGGAAATGCCAGAGTAGAGGCAGAGAACACTCATGGTCAGACAGTACAGAGGATATACCTGAGCAAGAATGATGGTCCATATTTTTTCTTTCATAAAAGCAGTTGGATCTCAGCCGGCGGTGATACCTGCTCTGAAGAGAGAGCACAGAGAAGTCACACCACGGGCAAAAAATCCCAAGCCCCTGGGCGTCTACAAGAAACCCAGAAAGAGGAGACGGACCCGCAAATCAGGTCTGGGAAGAATTCCACAAGCGTGGGGTTTCCACTCTTGATGCTTTAGTGTGTTGCGGTTTGTAGGTTTTTCCTCCTTCCTCTGCATGATCAGCCATTGCAGCCCTGTCTGTTACAGCCCAGGCCTCACATCCATTCATGGCTTGAGTAGTTTTAGACATTTCCTTGTCCTCTACTTCAGGGGTCTCTTAATTTGGCAACTTTAAGACTGGTGGACTTCCGCTCCCAGAATTCCTCAGCCAGCCATATCTTAAAGTTGCCAAGGTTGGAGACCCCCTGCTCTACTTGAATCTTGGGTTGATGCCAGGCAGAGGCAAGCAGTGGGTGTCAAGCAACATGGGTCAATTAGTTGCTTTTTGATGGACAGGAGGTACTGTGCAATGGTTGCATAGCTCCGCCAAAGAAAGAAACTTAGATAAGTGGGGTTTCTCCCTCCTGGGGAGGTTCAAAAGGGAAATAAAAGATGCGGGAATGGATTGAGCTAAGAAAATTGGTACTGCAGCTGGATAAACTCAGTGCAGAGTTTCCTTAGGAAAGAAGCATCTTAAGGCTCCTGCTGTAATAAGGCAGATATTGTCAAACCTGAGATTCAGCTCTTCAAGTATGCTTGTATCACTTGGTTTTGTAGATCGACGTGGTGGCGTGAACAGGAAAGTGTGCAAGTACCTTGCTCTGGAGGCTGGAAAGGACTCTGCCCATGCTGTCTCACACCCGGAGGAAGAGAGTCTGCCTGATGTGGGAGATGTGTCTTCTATACTTTCGTCCTTCCAGAAGCAATCAACTTCCTTCCCCAATTTTAAAGTTCCATTACCAGAGCCTAACCAGCCCGCAAACACTAATCTTCTCGATCTCACCAAAATTGGAGTCCCATTTGATCCTGCAGGTGCAATTTCTTTGTTTCTTTATAAAAAAAAATCAAAAAATCAGTGAAGAATAAATTGCTCCTTTATGACAAACAACGTAACTTGAAATATGGGAGAGATTAATGAGGGCCTGTTTCCATCAAAGGAAAAAAATGATTTATTAGATTGCGTTGGTGTTTGAACATAAGGAATTCTGTTTTAGGAGACCAACAATTTGCTTAGTCTGGCATTCTGTCTCCCACAATAACCAATCAGCAGCCATTGGATGTTTCCAATCCTGACGTTCAGCCCAGGCTCTGGCATTCAGTACTTTACACTGCCGTGTGTCTAAACAAGTTGCTTCACTCTAATTACTAACAGACAAGGAGTATATCCTTTCCATATGTTTATATAAGCCACTATTGTCTATGTGGCACGGCGGTGAATTCCAAACAATTACGAACTGGGCAGGAAAAAAAAATTCTAGTTTCCAATAAGTCATTTAAACAGGGAGGCCCTCTCACCCGCTGAAATATTTTTAGACAGAACTTGACATTAAGATGCAAATGTTTTTGGTTGCTTGAAATAGATATTCTCATTAAACTCGTGGCATGCAGTAGTTTAGCAACTTCCTTGTTAGTCTCTGGTAAATCCAGTAGTCTGTTAAAAACATTCCACCCTGAATACATTCTATTTTTTATTTTCCAGAGTTGTTGTTTCATCTATATTAAATATTAACTCACGCATGTATACATGAGCATATATTCCTTCCTCCCTCCCTCGCTCCCTTCCTTCCTGGTTCAGGTCTGGTTTTTATCAGTTTTCAGAAAAATGTTCTTAACATGGGGAAAACGTTATTCTATTCCAATTTTGCTTACAATAAAACTTATTTTTATAGCCAACAGGATATATATAGGATCCGAAAGAGTTTAATTCTTTTCTCTCTGTCCTTGTGACTGTTATTGACAGGCTGGAATTTTCATGGTGACCAGGAATATAAGGATGAAAATACATTCTCTGTATATACAGCACAAATGGCTTACAATAAACTGCATCAGTACAGTGGAGGTCCTGGACACACATTGGTGAGGTAGGAATTGAGTGTGGTATTTTCATATTTTGTAAAACTGAATTCTTAAATGGCTGTGGGTTTGTATTAGACTGTTTTTTAAAATGTTTGTGGCTTTTTAAAACAGACAAGGACTTTTTGAAATCAAGAAGTATGCCATCTCCGTTCTAAAGCAGATGAAACACGGGTCTTTGAGACCTCAGTTGCTCACTTACATTTGGCTGTGTGTTACTGTATTAATCTTATCTAATACCAAGTGTTGTCCGATACCATTAATACAAGTTAGACCTCTTTACCCGCCTGCATTCAAAACAGAGGAAGTTTACTTTGTAATTCGGTAGATGGTTTAATAGAAATTAAAGATTGGGGAGAAAAACAAAAAAATGAGTTAACTGGGGAAGCTTTGAGGATGGAGCCTCCGCAAACCGAAAGCAGCTGTTAAAAGATTAATGATATCTTGTCCCCCTAAAACAGATGACACCCCACCCCCCCGCGCAGTCCTTCCTTTTCTTGTCTCTCTTCATTGTCGTGATAACCATCTCAATTGTCTTCAGGCAAGAGCTCGTCCACTATCACTCCTCTTGTGAAGAAGAGGAGGAAGAGGGACCCAGAGCCAGTCCTTGGCTCTCCATCCAATCCCCTTTGAAGTTCTCCAACGGTAAGTGGTTGCCCGAAAATATGCAGACAGGCTCAAAAAAAAGGCGTTGCTGAAGAGACATCAAGGCAGCAAGTTTAGTAAGAGTGAAACTCTATCAAGTTGAGTATGTTTCATTGGCTAAGAGGCTTGCTAAATACCACGGAGAGGTACAGGTGCTGTTCATAGGTTTGCTCCTTATTACTTTCAGCTGCTTCTAAAAATGAGTACAGGTAGTCCTTGACTTATGACCACAATTGGGAACAAAATTTCCGTTTGCTAAATAAGGCGGTTGTTAAGTGAGTCTCCCCGATGTATGACTTTTTGCTCTTCATGCAGTCGTTAAGCAAATCCAACTCCCCCGTTGATTTTGCTTGTCAGAAGCTAACTAGAAAAGTCGCAAATGGCGGTCATGTGACCCTGGGATGCTGCAAGCATTGTAAATACATGCCAGTCGCCAAGCGTCCAAATTTGGCAGTGGGGAAGCTGCAGTGGTTCTAGAGGACTAGTCCAGAGCCACTTTTTTCAGTGCCGTTATAACTTTGAGCGGTTGCTAAACAAGGTTGTAAGTGGAGGACTACCTGTATGTTGAAATAAATAATATCCTATAAATTTGATATCGCAGTGGGAAGCGTGCAGCTGTGTTCCCCTGGGATTGGAACCCGAAGCCACAGCTGTTCCGATTTGGGGTTGAGCCCTTCGCTTTTCTCCTCTCCTGCTCGGCTACTCCCCCCACACATTCTGCAAGGTGTTCCAGAGGAGCTTTCTCCAGGTAAATTGACAGCAAGGAGGGAGGGAATCCTTACCCGGGTGAGATCAGTTTGATAAGCAGCCTTTCCTCCCCCCCCAAAAAAAAAGCGTAGCGTGTTTCTTACAAAAAATGATGGGGAGGTACCCACAGGCCCATTTCCTCCTGAGTTCATTTGTTCTCCTCTTTAAATATGAGCAGAACAAATGGATTTAGAAATATTTCCTGGGAAGTGGAACATTTTAAAACTGTCAACATTATTGGCCTGTTACAGACAACAATTTCTGTGGGAAGTAAACACTGAGCATCCAAAGATTTTATGAATCATTGGAAGCAGATATCTGCAATGTTGCACTGTGATTGTTTTAAGGAGGAGTGTTACCGTCCAGTAAATGTGACATATGTACAAGATGAAAGCTTGCTTCTCTGGAATCTTCTCTTAAAATGTGATGAGGGAAGCAGATGGCCTTTAAAACATTTTTCAAGGAACATTTTGCTTCTTTGCAGTATTATTCGAAGATGTGTATTTGTCTCCTCAGTCCAGCAGTTTTTCGCATATCTCTGCTGGAACACTGTTGAGAAAGGTAGGGACTTTGCTACTCAGCTTCATATATTATTCTAGTCATCTATTTCGGCTTGTGAAGTCTGAATTCCAGCTTTTTCCCACCTGGTGTTTTCCAGAAGCATGGAACTACAAATTCCATCATGCAACATGATGTGTAGTTCCTGGTATTTGTGTTATTTCTTTATTTGCTAGATTTATATCTTCTCTTTCATGGAAGGGGTCGAGGCAGTGAACAGGTAATCCTCAACTTACAAACATTCATTCGGTGACTGTTCAAAGTTACACCCCCACTGAAAAAAGTGACTTAGGACTTTTTTTCACACTTACAACTGTTGCAGCATCCACATGGTCATGTGATCAAATTTTGGATGCTTGGCAACTGGCAGGGATAGCTGCATTTGCTTCACAACCCTGCAATTCACTTAACAACCGCAGTGATTCTCTTCAACTGTGGCAGTTTGAAGAAGCGACTGTTGCTTTTTCCCATGCATAATCCCGAGCCTTTTGGGCTCAATTGTGGTTGTAAGTCGAGGACTACCTGTACATAATGTTCTTGCCTCCTGTTTTTCCCCACCACAATCACTGTGAAGCAGATTGTGTTGAGCGTGTATGACTGACCCAAAGTCACCTAGTGAACTTCTGTAGGAAAATGTCCATGAAGATTCTCAGTCATTCACACGGTTATTAAGTGAGGCCTCCCTGGTGTTCCTGTGCAGCGGTCTTAATCTTCCTAAGATTATGAAGCAAGAACAGCATACAATCTTCCTGAGGATTGATGCAAGAGCAGTATCCACTTAGGAGAAAGGATTTAGGACTCCTAACAACTAGACTATTCAGATTAGATGAGAAATGTAACCACCCTGGAGGTCATTTTTGGGGTCCCCCTAAGGAACTTGCTCAGACTCCAGAAACTGCTTGGATAAGCAGTGAAACGTTTCGAACTAACAAGAAAAGTCCAGTGGCCAGGACTCAAGTTCCAGGGAACCTCTGCAGCCGAGACTGGGCTTCTGCTCGGGACTCCTGGCTTCTAGTAGGACACCTTAAGTCTCCCCATCCTGGCTCTCTGTACTGTTGTCCCAGATATAAATAGCCACAATCGAAAAAGGCAGCCGGGTCTGTTGTGTTTCCTTTTTACTTCTCTCCATCTGAGGTGGTTCTCACACACTCGCCCTTTGTAATTGATGGTAATATCAAAGGTTGACTTGCGAATGTTAATGAATAACTGTGCAACGCGGTTTCCTATTGTTAGCTCGCACGGGGTATTTTTCAGTGGGGACCGGTTAACATGCATTGCTCGAGACTGCCAGTAATTGCATACATTTTATAATTATCCAGCGAAATAGTTTTATGCACTTACGCGGTATGTGCACTAGCCTGAAAAGAAGACTGAGAAGCCAAGAGCGGCTTAAGGGTGGAACGGAGGTTTTGCATTCGGAAGATCATCAACGTCCTTATAACCTTGAGCTACAACGTAGAGTAGCTAATAGTTCTTTGAAGCCCTTGGAGAGCTTGGTCCGTTGCAGTCAATGGCATCGGATTATATCTGGAATATGCAGTTTCTTTTCGACCAAGGGCCACACTTTGCATCCGAATTGTGTGCCGGAGACACACTCTCAACAGGGTAAAGAAATGAAAAGCCATAGGAGTAAATTATTCTAGAACAGGAAAGGAAAACTGAACAGTTACTATGGCGTTTCGGTAACAATTTTTAAAGTGTCTTTGGGAGTCTTAAGATCTACAACGTGTGTGATATCTTGGTCGACGTGCAGTTTCTTCAACAGTCAAACGTCTTGACTCTTGCTGTGCCCAACTGCACGCTTATTTATTTTTTATTTGAACAGCCTTTCTAAGTTTCGGTAAGCAGCTCTTTGAAATTAAGACACTGTCCCAGTCATTAACCACCCTGCACCGCTAAACCGATGCCAGACTAACTCCAGTTTAAATAGTAAGGAACCAAGGCCGAATGATGCTTCGGACAGGGATTTTTCTTTCGGCGACCGTCATATGCGTGCATGTAAAAATACTACGTTTGAAGCCTAACGTTCTGTTCCGTTCTTCTTTCCTTCCCCCGTCTCCATTCGTCCCTCCGATTCCTTCCTTCCTACCTACTACTATTATCCTTCCTTCCTTCCCCTCTCCATGTCCTTCCTTCCTTCCTTCCTTCCTACCTACTACTATTATCCTTTCTTCCTCCTCTCCTTCCTTCCTTCCTCCCTCTCTCCTCTCCCTCTCCTTTGTCTTTTCCTTCCTTCTCCTCTCCATGTCCTTCCTTCCTACCTACCTACTACCATTATCCTTTCTTCCTCCCCTCCCCTCCCTTTTCCTTCCTTCCCCTCTCCATGTCCTTCCTTCCTTCCTTCCCTTCCTCTCCCTCTCCTTTCTTTGTCTTTTCCTTCCTCCCTTCCCTCCTTCCCCCCTTCCTGGCAGTCGGCGTTCTCGCTGGACCACTGCTACCTTTCCTACAGCGACGCAGGTAAAGGCGAGCCCAGCCCCTCCTCGAGAGCGAGGGAAATGCTGTCCTCGTGGAGCGAAGAAGTCCGAGAGGTGGGGAATGGACGGCGGGGAAGCCGGAGCAGGCGGGCTCAGGGAGGGGGTCCACTCCTGTCCCCATTCAGGCCTATGCTCCGAACGGCCTCCTCCATCTTCCGGCCAGCGGGCAGCCATCGCCCCCGACTCTGCCGGGGCTTCAAAGCGGAGCCCTAGAGAAATGGGCCCAGGCGCCAGGCCTGCCTGCCGCCGGTCGGTCCGTCGGTGGCGCCTGGCGGAGGGGGTCGCGGGCGGCAGCAAGGCAAGGCGCAGCCCTCCTCCTCCTCCGATGGCCTCGCACTCTGGGCCACCCAACGGAGGGCGCGACCTCCTCCCCTCCCTCCCCTCCCCCTGGCCATTTGCTTCTCGCTCCTGGGACCCTGGAGTCTCTGAAAAGTGGGGGCGGGGGCGCCCCCACAGCTTTGAAATGTCGCTAAGCGGACCGCCGTAACTTGGGGAGCAGCGCATGCTAACCGAGCGAGGGGCTTGTGGGGGAATTGCACAGCAAAAGCCTCCGAATGGAGTCAGGCGCAGAGTCAGGCGCACCGACACGAAGCTGCGCTTTTCTAGGTGGAGGGGAGGGCCTGTGCGTGTGTGTAATATGTATATGTGTGTGTGTGTATAAATTACATCATTTTATACGTGTGTGTATGTAAAAGAAATTATAATCTATCTGTAAATATAGATATAAACGTAGATATAAAGGATAGGCATATAGCCACGCACATCCTGAGGTAAATCTAAAGCGCAACGCAGAGCAAAGGCAGAGGAAAAAAGGCGGGAAAGGGGGGACCGCCCGCTTTGCCCCCAGCCGCCAACCGCAGCGCGCTTCGCCTCACGCGGGAGCCCGCCCTCCCCCGTCAATCAGCTGCGCGTCCCGACCCGCCCTTGCGCTTTCCCGCTCGACGAGACTCCCTGCCATGGCCGAAGCTGTCTTCCTGCTAGGCCCGGCCCTGTTCTACCACCCGGGCCGTTCCTGGGCCCCGGCTGCCATTTCCCCGACCTCTTTCTGCGCCTTCCTCTTTCAGGAGCGGCCCCCGGTCAGACCCCAAGGCCCCGGCTCCTCTTCTGGCGAGGAGAACAGCGGCAGCGCCTGGACCCCCCGCCCGAGGGCCAGGGCCTCGCCAGGAGCGCCCCCCAAGAAGAAGAACAGGAAGAAGCCGAAGCCGAAGCCGAAGAAGGCGGCGGCGACGGCGGGGGGCAGGAGAGCCAGGCGCCCCCCGGCAGGCGCCGAGAAACGCAGCGACGCCTCGCCCCCCCTGCAGCTGAAGAAGAAGTGCGTGAACGGCTTCATCATGTTTTGCCGCCTGAACCGCAAGCACTTCATCCGGTGAGGGCCGGGAGGCGAGACCCCGGCGGACACAGGCAGTTGCTACCCTTAGCGGGCCTGCAGCGGTTTAGTTTTCCTCAAGATACGGGCGGTCCTCGGCTTAGCACCGCGGGGCGGCCCGACGTTCCTGTGGCTCAGTGGGGCGGGCGTTAAGTGAGCTTTGCCCCCCCCCTTTTACGACCTTCCTCGCCACATTTGCCAAGCGGATCACTGCCCTTGTGAAGTTAGCCACACGGTCGTTAAGTGGATCCATTTCCCCCATGGAGTTGTCAGAAGGTCGCAAAAGAGGGATCACGTGACCCTGGGACAAGGCAACAGTTATAAAAATGAGTTTCGGTCGCCCGAATGTACATCACGCGATCACGGGGATGCTGCAATGGTCATAAGTGTGAAAAAGTCACTTTTTTTCAGTGCTGTTGTAACTTCGAACAATCACTAAATGAACCGTTGTAAGTCAAGGACTCATCACCTCTAGAATAGGCCTGTAACGTAAATTATTGTCCTTTCTATTCTTATAGAGTGGAAGCTGGGGCTAACTAACTTACAGCCCCAGTGAGCTCTTTGCTATGCTGAGATTTAACTGGGGATTTTTAAATGAAATAAGGCCAATATCGATTTGGAGCCTCGTAAATACTATATTGCCATCGGGAAGCATTGAGAGAACGTTTACACAAATGGACAAGGGAGCAAATCCTCAAAGATCAGGCATTTTAGCAATAAAGCAACAACACATAATATGTCAAAAAAATACAAAAAATTCACACAATACACTTACCAAGGTCAGTTAGGCACCAAGAAACCGTATTTGCAGAACATTTGGCCTGGGTTAGCAATAACATTTAGACTTGTATACCGCTTCACAGTGCTTTAAAGCCCTCCCTAAGCGGTTTACAAAGTCACCACATCGCCCCCAACAATCTGGGTCCTCATTTTACTGACCTCAGAAGAACGGAAGGCTGAGTAAACCTTGAGCCAGTCAGGATTGAACTCCTGGCTGTCAAATTCCTAGCTTGGGTAATGCTCACTATAGAAACACTGTTTTCTTGAAACCTTCGAGGGATTTAGAGACATTGACAATACCTTGGCTGCCTGCTTCTCGTGAGTTTGATCAAACAAATGTTTTAATCTCTTCATAGCACTTGCCCAGGCATGGCTTCCACTGCAGCTACCAGGGAGCTGGCCCAGCTGTGGCGTATGATGACAAAGCAGGAGCGGAAGCCATATTGGTATGTTTGCTTTGGGCAACAATGGGTAAAGGGATCAGGTAATTCTTAGAAGAATCAGTCGGCCATGCTGTAGAACAAGGATGTTCAACCGTGGCGATCTGAAGGCTTCTGGACTTCAACTCCCACAATTCCCCAGCCAGCTAGACAGATAATTTGAACAGAAAAACCTTTCTTAGGCTCTAAACTTCCTTTTTGTGCTCTTTCCCTCTTTCCCACAGCATGAAAGCTCGCCGATTCAGCCGCCTCAACAACCGAATTGTGAGAGACGACTTCTCCAGTGGCGATGAGGAACCAGAACCGCCCAAACCCTTCCACCTGCTGCTTGCTGAGAAATCCATTCCTGGCACCCAGGCAGTGGGAAACGTCTCTTTGTTAGGCTGTATTCCATGATTCTTCCCCACTGGGATGGTAATGTATATCTGTTCAGTGGGGTCTGGAAGCCTCTCTCTGCTGCTGATGTTGGAACTTTCCTAACCATAGTTCTGCAATGGTGTGTGGGCCTGCTTCATTTTTAGCAAAGTATCAAGCAACTGGAGGTTTACTTGGTCTCGTTGACAGGGGGAATGTATAGAAGCAACGAGGATGGAGGCCATTTGCCCTGTTGCTCCCCAAAACATCAGCTTTCCCCATCTATTTTCCTTGCTTAGCCTTGTATCATATCACACTCATCTGTCGTTATGCGTTTGGGTTTCCTGAGCAGAACGAAGACATCGATAGAAGGGATGGGTTTTTCCGCAGATTTCCAGATGTTCCAGTCACTACAGTCCAGTATATGCTGTTCTATCCTACCTATGTCCAAAACAAAGGGAACCTCTAGCTCTAGGTGATGGGACCATGTTGGTCTATTTGAGAACATGCCAAGTTTGAAATTTTATATTAACTTTTATCCTTGATCTAAAAGCACAAATGCATTTCAAAGGATCTACTTTTAAAAATAATTTTAATGGACTGGAGACAAAAACCTAAGATCTATATTTATTGTCTAAGCTTTTATCTGCCCTTCATGTCCCACAGCTTTGTGCCACAGATGTTCTGAGATCCACCCCATCAGTTTAGTTACCAGCAGTTGAGTTCCATATTTGGCGAGTACAAATGGAATTTTTGAGGCCCGTATAGACGTGCTTGCTCCCCACCAAGTTTCAGGCTTTATTATATAGTAAATGGTTTCCAACTGTTTTAAAGTTTTAACTGAGGCAAGTCCATTTCAGAGCTTGCTCTGGATGGCATAGAGTTCCCGCTGACCCTGTTAGGTGGGCCAGTACCTCAAAATCCTTAGGAAGGAATAATTCTGCAGGTTTGCTTTTGTTCAAGGAGAGTTAGGAAGTTTTAAAGAGACGAAACTGGTTCTGAGCTAAGGAGGGTTAATGCTTCGTATTGAGAAGGGAGAATTTTTTCTTTAGGAGGAGTTTAAATCAGACTCTTACATTTCTGGTTGGTTTGGATTTCGTTTTGGTGGAATGCTGAGTCATCCCTTTCCTCTTTTGGACTGTCTCCTCTTTACACAGATCAATTTGTGTTTGAAATACTGTTTTAAGCTTCAATGGATTTTTCCATTGTTTTTACCTATTTATATATTTATTGGTAGTTTCCCCCCCTCAACTCTATTTATAATTAAAATAAAATACGGCAGTAAAATTAACTGATTGGGTGCCTCTGTGTCTCTTCTCTGATCTGAGCGATTATGAAAGTGAAAGGCAGCAGGGAGTAATCAATATATATTTACTTAACTCCATGTCATGTAGGCAGCAGAACTCCTAATCATGCCTTAACAGGTAGTGGTTCTCGATTTAACAACCATCCGTTTAGCAACTGTTCAAAGTTACGACGACACTGAAAAAAGTAACTTTTGGGCATCCCTCACACTTTTAACCATGGCAGCACCCCCATGGTCACATGATCACAATTCAGGCCCTTGGCAATTGGCGTGTTTTAAGAAGGTTGCAGCATCCCGGGGTCATGTGATTGCCACTTGTGACCTTCCAGGCCAGCTTCTGATAAAGTCAATGGAGGAAACCAGATTCACTTAAGAACTGCATGATTCCCTCCCCAAGTGCAGTGATTTGTTTAACGTGGCAAAAAATATATATCATAAAACGGGACACAGCTCACCTTGCTTAGCAACTTAAATTCCGGTTCCATTGTAAGTTGAGGACCACCTGTACTTGGAATCTATTATTGTAAGTCCTTCATTAATATGATCTTTAAAACAGCTTTATAAAGTCGAGCAGCATTATTGTTACAGGATCCCCGTTCTGCAAATATAGATCTGGGGCTGGGAGACTGATGTTGTACTTCACAAGTCTGACATAGAAATACTATCTGCCCTAGAGATTTCTAAGCCCGCAGTGCAGTCTTGTGCGTGCCTACTTAAAAATAATTCCCAATCAGTTAGGAAATATCTTCAAATAGAAAATTGTAGTCTCTGCCACTCATTCCAGAAATTACCACAGAATATCCTTCTGACCAACACTTTTCCTTGGAGCCGTGGCAGGTGGGTAAAGAGGCAAGGCAGACTAACAACCACACAAAGACTTGTGCCAGGCAAGAAGCAAGCGGGCAGAAGATTTTTTTTTTACCTGAGCACAAACCAAGAGTTAGTGAATCTGTACCATAGATAAACTTTGTTTTTTTCAATTTTACATTTATTTTTTAAAAAATGGCAGAAAAACGTGATTTGGCTTTGATGGACTACTTGCATGCCGTTGGATTCCATTCAAGCAATCCTTCCCCAAAGGCCTAAATGCCCACCCCACACCTTTCAAGAGGGATATTCCAGGGTTATCCCAATCCGATGAACTCTTGCTGGATCTCTCTACAAAAAGAACCACCGGCAGAAGATCAATACCAGGATTTTTCCGCCTCCTTCGTTTCTTGGTTCAATTTGAAATCTCCTCAAATGCGGTTTTCTATCCAAGTCATTAAGGTTCTTGGCACTGTGATATGCAAATCGCATCTGTTCTCTCTAGGGGATAAGTGTTTGTATGTGCTCAGCTGTCCAGGCCTCAGTCCTAATTAATCTTAATTGGGTGCTTTCTACTTTAAACAGATGTTCCTGCTGCAGACACCCATCCTGACCTTAAACTCCTGATTCTGTGCTGTTAGCTACTCGTCTGCTCTTTACTTTTGCTTGGTTCTGTAGCTGTTTTTGCAGCTAAGTGACTTTCCTGCCGTTGCTTTAGGGTGCAGAGAGTGCAGAAATCAAGAATTTGGCCAGTCTGGGAATGTGCAGATAGAAGAAATTTCAGATCGGATGGCTTCAGCTTTTCTCACAGTTGGAAAAACATGTGACGTTTTCCACCCCCGTGGAACGTGGTTTTTGCTCAGTATCAAATGTAAGAGTTTCCCTCTTACAAAGAGACATGAAGTGATGGTCCTTGCGGTTGGAAACGGGAATATTTACACGTGGAGGGGCTAGAACAAAGAAGCGACCCGCTGAGAATGTGGCAGTGTCTTATTGTACTGTTTCAGGATCCCAGATTTACGAGAGTGGAAGTGAGGGACCCCAGGAGGCCGTTGTGGAGGGGTTGGTTCTGCAGGTAATCCACCCGTTGGGCATTGTGAATGGAGGATCCCTCGGGAACCGAAAGCTGCAAGGCCGGGTAGAACAGTGAGGGGCTGTCGATGGGGGAGCTTTCGTCCTCGGAGCTGGGGATCACGTGTCTGTCTCGGGGCAGGCCGTGTTCTCCCTTCAGAACGCCGCCCTCGCCGTTCTCCCTGCAGCCAAAAAGAAAGAGACGATGCCCAAGTCCGCGTGATTCCAGAATTCTATTAGCAAGGTGCCAACTAAACCGGTCGGTCTTAAAAAGCAACCTGATCAGTTGCACGTGTTAATAAATATTTCAGCCTTCTCTGATCTGGGATATTTCAGGGGTGCCGCCCTGCAGCATATCGTCAGAAAAATCAAGAGGGTGCCCTGATGGGGAGATTAAACCCCCTTTTTATCTGTGATTGATTAGATTTTTATTCTGTCTTGATTACTTTAGAATTAACTCAAGGCAGCAAACGTACATACTACTCTTTCTTTCTCTCGTTTTATCTGTGTTTTACATAAAAAGCAGGCAAAGCTTCAGTTGGTCTGTCATTGCCACCTTCTTCAATTTTGTGACCGTACCCTGCTGATATTTTTTTAATTCATTGATTAGCCGTAACATATAGTTAAATCCACACATCTTAAGATGGCTGGGGTTGAGAAACGCTGTCTCAGTGGCAGAAGCAGTGGTACGGAAAACGGGAAAGCAAGGGAGATCTTTCCCTCTGCTTCCCTCTCATCTGAGCCTCTCCCGAGGCTGCTGTTCTACATCTGCTCATGTCTCAGTCCTCGTTTCCTGGCTGACTCTAGCCATCATCGGCACGTTTAGCCCCAGGATCACTTTTCTGCCCCGGGCCCCAAAGGCTGCTGCTGTAAGAAATGTAATTTAAAAAATGATAAGAATATTGTAAGCCTCCCAGAGTTAGCCATGTGGCAAGATGGGCAGCTAAATCAATAAATTCAGAATAGCTGGCTTGAATCCCCTGCTGGCGGAGAAGCCCCCTCACCTCTCTTTGGTCTCTGCCGCACGGTCCCTCTGGCGCCGGTTCTTAAACCAGTTGCTGACCTGAGTTGTGGTCAGCCCAGTAGCTTCTGCCAGCTCTCTTTTCTCACGAGGGGATGGGTAGGGGTTGTGCATGTACCATTCCCTTAACACACTCCGGGATTTTTCCTGCAGGACAGCAGAAAGTCATTGAACTTAGCATGACGGGTAGTCCTCCACTTACGGCCGTTTTCGTTTAACAACAGTTCAGAAAAAACAGTTCAGAAAAAACGACTTACAATCCATCCTCGAAGTTACCATCCCCTTTCACGTGACGGCAACTTTGGGAGGTTGGAAACTGGATTGCATTTATGACAGTCGCAATGCCTTGCAATCATGTAATTACGATTTGTGTCTTTCCATGCTGGCTTCCCACAAGCGGAGTCAATGGGGGGAAGTCGGATTCACTTAACAACAGTAAAATGGTCGTAAAATTGGGTCCGGTCACATAGTGAGTCGCTTAATGACCACATGTCGCGACTGAAATTCTCATCCCAGTTGTGGTCATAAATCAAGGACTCTCAATAATCAGACATCAAAATGGTAAAAGTAAAAAATTTCCTCTGTGCACTAATTGTAATTAGTGAGTTAATTAGCTTTGTGTTGCATGTGTGGGCAATATAAATTTTCCAAATAAATAAATAACCCAAGGCCCCATCAAATCCTCTCTTAAATCCTTTCCCCCCCCTAAAATAGTGGCACTGAACTCTTAACCTTCCCAGATAGAGACAGCAGTTCAGTCTTTTGAGCGTTTTTATTTGTATTGTTAATTTCTAAACATTTTCCAGCTGGGCCAACCAAATCCGTATTTGCTATAAATGTATTTAGTAATCTTTCGGTTCTTTTTTGCAGGAATCCAGAATCAGTAACCTGAGTGCAGTTTTCCTATGATTGCAAAATCCTTTTTTTTTCTTTTGAACTGTTGCAAGTAACTTTGTCTGCTTTTTACCATTAGACCAACTTCAAAAGCAAACAGTAGTGTTTTAAGTGTATATTTTCAAGGTCAGGTTAAATGTTATAATGTAACCCATAGGGGGCAATGTCATCGTTCTTTGATCTTGGTTGTCTTCCAAAAATGAGCGCTCAATCCTGCCCCCTTCTTTTATTTTTCATCAAGAGTGAAATTTTGCGAAGCCTGAAGGTTTGGGCTGTTTCTGTAATTTAATGGCGAAGGAAAAACTTGCTTGACTATAATAACGGAGCTAGGGCATATATTATCTCCCTCGGCTGCCAAAGGCTGCATAAAATAAATGTGTTTTGAATCTTTTCCAGAATCTTTTTGGAGATGCCTGATTAGGGCCTCCCTCAGATGATTATTTCAGAATGGAGGAATTTAGAGGAAGTGGGAAATGGCATGAAAAACTGAAGCAGGCAAGAGACCCCTTCCCCAACTATCTCCCGATCTAAATTTTGCTGTAAATAAGATGAATACAAAGGCAAGGATAACTGGGAAAGAATGGCAGGAAAACTTGTATTATGTGTTTTCAGCAGACTTTTAAAGATGTAGGCAAGAGGTTAACAAGTTGTGAGCAGTGATGTAAAGTGAGATTCCTGAACTTTACATAATCCCTGAAAGTCTGCCATCCAGGGCTCCTTTAAAAGTGGCTACAACTTTTTCCTTTTTTCCATAACAAAAAGAAAAAAAGTGTAAATCCAAGGGAGAGATCCTTATTCCTGTACAGATCTTGACTTATTTAACAAATTAAATTAACCAGAATTAAATCGGGTGAAATTTTAATCTTCACCCAAGAAACGTTTTTGTCTTGTTCCCTTTCTAGTTCCTGAAATAGAACCCCAGTTTCCAAAGACCAAGGGCAGCGCTCAGCCTGAAAAAGTTTTATGTCCCTATGTTTAAAAGGATATTTCAAAGGGCAGGTTTCTTGTATTAAACCAGCATTATGGCGAGACTAGTAGGAAAAAGAGTAGAATGGAAGGGTCGAAATGAAACAAAGAAATGAAATGAGGGTCAGCATGAGAGATTTCTTGGCAGGAGAAGAAAGTAGGAGTGTTGGATCCATGAAAGAGGCAAGAGGCAATGCAAGGCCTTAAAGATTAAAATAAAATACCCTAATGGCAATTAGGTAAAAGCTATTCTAGTGGAAATAGAAGTGACTCTAGAGTGGAGCGGGATAGAAATACAGAAGGATAATTAGAACATAGTAGATTTAGGCAAGAGAGGATTTGTTATAACCTTACTGGAGGGGGTATCAAGTGGTTTATCCCAGATATAAACTTTTCAAAGAACAATTGATGGCTTTTCTGCTTGAAGAATTGGAACGTTTGGGTGTTGAAAACAGAGTTTTCTTTGTTAGGAGTGGGATGTCCGCCAGAGTTGAGGAATACCCCTAGACAAAAAACAATGCCAACAAGACCTACCTTGAAACAGTAACTGGTTTCCTCCCCGTCCCAGATGGTCCGAGGCAAAGGGAATTTGCGACGCACCCGGTATTTTCCCACGGCCCCCAGCGGCCTTCCACGCAACTTCTCCGCTTCGGTGTAGTGAGCCTTGAGCCAGAGTTGCTGAAGCTTAGGGTGATTGTGCGGAGAGAACTGATAGCCCTCCAGGATCTTGTAGAGCTCTCGGAAGTTGCCCCGATGGAAAGCCACCACCGCTTTGGCCTTCAGGACGCTCTCGTTCTTGTGCAGGTGGTCACAGGCTGGCAGGGACCAGAGGAAGCGTCCTAAGCGCTCGATGTTGCCCCCTTGTTGTAAGACTTCGCACACGCAAGCCACTTGCTCTTGCGTGAAGCCAAAATTCATGGTTGAGTGGGAAATAATGTGCTCTTTCCCACAGGGCCTCCAGTGGAGGCTCCAAAACGTTGTGGCTTTCAAAGGCAGTTTACGGCGGCCCACCAAGGCCACCCAACGTCTACCCTGCAGAAGACCCTGCTGTCCTTGATGCAAAGAAGGGAAGGCAGTCAGTCCTCTGTGGTTGGAAGGCCAAGCCAGCTGTGCCTCACTAAGACGAGAGGGTCCAAGAGAAATGGAAGGCCACGCTGGTGCCTTCCACCGTCCTCCCTTTGGTGGCCATGTCTCTTCTCTTCCCTCCAGGTCTCGGTGCTTTCAGGACTCCTTTCTCTGTCTTCTGGCTCTAGAGACAGTTGCCCAGGGTGGATGTCTTGGGGGGTATCGGTTACAGGCCCAGCCCACACAGGCTGCAGCTGTGGCCAGCCATTGGCCAACTCCGCAAGAAGAGCGAGGGAGACTGTTACCACGTCACCCTGGGATGGTAAACCTTTCAGTGGAGGAGGTTGTGGGGGGTATGGAAATGTGAGATGCCCCCTACAGAGGGGGGAGCAGGAGACCCACAGAAAAGGAAAGACCTGACAGATCTGCTCAGAGGTCAGCCCGTTTGCCCAAAATCAGAGCTTTTCTGCTTCGCACCTTATTCCATGCTGACTCCGGCGTGGTGATTGTTGATTATTGTTAAGTGGCAAAGGGCTAAACAGGACACAGAGGTGGCTCCTGCAGCCACTGCTCAACTACTGTCCCTAAGCTCCAAACTTGTTAGCGAATGTCTTCAAGGTTATCTTATCCGTTTTCAAGGGCTTTGTGCCTCTTCTGAAAAAGGGGAAACTCAGGAGGACAATAAGAGCGAAGTTTCTCTTTCCAGGACGAACAGGTGTGGGCGGCCGGTTCATCTTCCTCTTCCTGAGCAAAACAAGTGGGATTTTTCATGGGGCGGCCTGGATCCCTTTGACGGGGGCTTTGTCTCCCTTTGTTCCTGGCCTCGCCAGGTGGTGACAGTGCAGGCAAAGAGCAAGGTTGCTGCCTCTGCCGTTTCCTGCGCTTCCCATGCAGAGATCATGTTTCGGGCTCAGCAGGCAGCTATTCGCAAGACAAATAACCTGTTGCAACTTGCAAAAAAACAAGAGGCTTTCTGCAGCTGCAGGCAAAAGCGCTATCTATTACCAGCAAGGGATGGCTGGAAGGCAAGGCCGTTTGATTCGTTGGCTCCTGGTGGGATCTCTGCAGGATTTCAACTCTCCGCATGGGGGAATCCTTCTTTCCCCTGCTGTGGCTTATGGGCTATCCTTGCTCTGTGCTCAGTTGGCACCCCGAGCATCGCTTGATGGGCTGCTTTCTTCTTCCTCGCTCAACAAAAAACAGCAGCCTTTCTTGAAAAGTAGTTGCACCTTTGTTTCTCCCTCATTTCCAGCAATGGAAGCTAATCTTGTTGAAAGATGGTTAAATGGCCAGAGCGTCCAGAGCAGGAGGATCAAAACCTCAAGAGAGTAGCCATAGCGATGTGATGAAGCCTATTTTGGACCACGTCTTGCAGACGCACCATCCAGTAGCGGTTTCTGGCAGATCCCTGAAGCAGGAGGAAGGAGTTGCCTTAGAATGAGGTACCCCTTGAAAAGTGAGGAATCGCAAAATGTAGCAACTTGTTCATTACTTTTTTTTAAGGTAGCAGATTGCATTTTAATTAGGCTGCCTTAAGCAGGTGAAGGCGAGGTGGGGTCATTCATCTAATGGACTATTTCTCAACCGTGTCAGCTTTCGAATGTGTGGACTTCAACTAGAATTCCCCAGCCAGCACGCTATTGAAATTTAGTATATATGATATTCAATATTAATCTAATGTAGCTTTTCTCAACTTTCAGACGCATGGACTTCAACTCTCAGAATTGTTTGCCGGCTGGGGAATTCTGGGAGTTCCCCAGAATCCATACATTAGATGAATATTGAATAAAATATATACTGAATATACTATATATTCCATATATCTATTGAATATAAGATGAGTGTGAAGTTGCCAAGGTTGAAGAAAGCTGATCTAATGAATAAATCAAACTCACATGCATAAATCTGCTTGGTTTTGTTCTACTGCTTCATGTTGCTATTCCTTTGGTCTAATTTTCATCCCTCCAGCAATTTGCAAGCTATTCTCCTTCCTGCATTTTTCATACCAGCGCGAGATTTAATTCCTGCAAAGGGTTAACCTCACCTGAGATGCAGTGTGGGTCCCTCCAGCCCCCTCCAATGCTTTATCTTCCAATTCAAGGATCAGAAAAGGC
>JANHFL010005373.1:37490-59694 GCA_032468155.1 Oxyrhabdium leporinum
TCTCTCTCTCTCTCTCTCTCTCTCTCTCTCTCTCTCTCTCTCTCTCTCTCTCTCTCTCTCTCTCTCTCTCTCTTATGCTTACCCAACCAGTGTGTTTGCAGTATCAATGTTCATAGATAACCAGCCAGCCACCACAGTTTTAGCACAATTTAAACAGACATCAATGCTCCCACCATTCCCTACATCCCAAAACATAGTGGGAATTCCTTCACTTCCTAATTACCCTACAACAGCCAGTGCTGGGTCCCAATAGCACCTTCCTTTCCTAGCTCTTTCTGGCTGTAAGTAAAGACATGTTATACTTACATTGTTTATGGATTCAACCACTACTATTTCATTCACATTGTCATCCCATTTTTCTCTAAGTCCACCAGTCTCTGGCTTTATACATTTGAACACATCCTCTGGTTTTGCAGCTAAAACTCCTTCTGCTCTGTATCTTTGGAGAGAAGGAGGAAGAATGGGAGAAAGTCTCAGTGAATGAAGTAGAAGGATGCTATTCCAGTCAAATTGCATTTTGAGAGTCCTTAATAAACAGAGCCAGTTAAGGTGTTGGCCTAGAAACCGGGAGACAGTGAGTTCTAGTGCCACCTTGGGCACAAAAGCCACTGGCTGACTTTGGGCCACTCACTTTCCCTCGGCCCAACTCACTTCACAGGATGGTTGTTGTGGGGGAAAAAGGAGGAAGGAATAGCAGGTACATTCACTGCCTCGAGTTACATGCAAAGTAACAAAGGTGGGATAAAACTCAAATCAAATAAATAAAAATGAGTGAACGTACCTCTGCATGTAATATACTAGCATTCCGAGCATTGGTCTGCTTTTTAAATTGCAAGGAAAATATGTTTGTTTTATACAGAACACTGAAGAAAGCAGCACCTCACCTAAGCAAAATGCTCAGTTACTTAAAATAAATACACATTACAGTTCTGTATTTCATCATAATTAAACTTTCTAGGGATGGCGCTTTTCTATATCTTTGGGATAAGTCATGTTTTATAAGATCAGCTATTTATAACTATATGAGGCAGCAAATCAGTTTGCATCATACCTTAAGTTACACAATATTCTTCTTTATCATGAAGTTTAGAACTTTCTTCTCCAAAGCAAAAAATAATAAAATCCTATGATTGGTATGTATGGAAAGCTTATGTTGGACATTTGCTTGATTAGAACTCTCTTTTCTCTCTTCCATTACTGGAACCGTCTCCTTTTTGTGTTTCATCTACTAGCTATTGATTATGTTATTCAGATTTTAAAAGCATAGAATTAAAATTAGCAATAAGACAGAAGTGGCATCTCAACAATCAATTTATCCCCCCCAAACTTTATCTAAATATTGTTTTGCTTCTGCGATTTTACTTACAGGTTTCCAGGAAATACATTTGAAGGTCTCCAAGATATTGTGACATTATTCTAGAAAGACATTTTTAAAAAAATCAGATACAGCCAGCTGTATTATTGTTGCACTCTGAAACTGAATGAGGTTTTATTCAACCTTAATGGTTTTTGAATACGTTAAGAATACATTTTCGGCAGGTAATGCTAAGAGATTTAAACAACCACAAGGCTTGTCTCGTGTCAAATAAAAATAAATAAATTCGCTTCAAAGCAACTAGATTTTTCATTAGCCATAATTAACTTTCCCCATTGCTTTCAATAGACCTTCTTTAAACATGAGTAATTCTGGATTCGTTCAAACCGAAAGGCCCTGAGGAGGTAATCCTCGACTTACGACTACAATTGGTCCCAAAATTTTCATTGCTAAGCAAGACATTCATTCAGTGAGTTTTGCTCCATTTTATGACTTTTCTTGCCAGTTGTTCAGTTAGTAACACCATTGTGAAGTGAGCCCGGCATTCCCATTAACTGCATCAGAAAGTTGCAAAAGATGGGTATCGCATGACCCCCAGGATGTTGCAACCATTATAAATACACGCCAGTTGCCAAGTATCTGAATTCTGATTATGTGACCACGGGGATGCTACAGTAGTCATAAGTGTGAAAATTGGTCTTAAAGATCACTGTTTTCAGCGCCGGTGTAAACTTCAAGTGGTCATTGAACGAAGGGTGTTAAGAGAGAACTACCTGTATCCTTTTGCACTATTTGTGGACTGTAATACAAAATAGTGACACAGCTTAGGTCAGTCATGCACCTGGGTGATATTGGGCCAGTCCCTCTCTATCAGCCCTAGAAAGGAGGCAACGGCAAGCTACCTCCAGAAAAAAAAAAAACTTGCTAAGAAAATTGCAGGGACTAGTCCAGGCATTTTCCAGGAGTCAAAAACTGATTTGGGCATTCAGGCACAAACCAAGTAAAAAAACAAACAATAAACAACTCCCATAAATCATTTTGATGGCCTTTGGGAGCTTTTTGAAGACCCTAAAGAGCCAAGAAAGAAAGGGGGAGGGCTATGCAACTCCACAAAGTCGAATTCTGACTATTCCTAGAAAAAAAGTAGCATTGGAATGGTGACTTTGGGGAGAAATAACATTATAATGCATTTCAGACAAAGAAACTCCCCAAACGGGGGAGCTGTTTGTTAAACAGCTAAAGAGTCTACTTTAAAGTGAATGACACTCCAGCTGGCTAGATTTCACCTTCCAAATCTGACGGGGATATATATTCCCAGCAGAAAAGGAGATGCCGCGGAAGCCAGAAGGGATCGCTCGATCACTTCAGATCGCAGGGGAGGTAAGCGGGAGTTCTTGTTTTTTAACTTCTCCCCTGAGCGAAAACAGGTTCTCCCCACCGATAAAAATCTAGCAAAACCAGCAGAGGAAGAGCTAGTTTTCAGCTTCGAGAGAGATGCCGCTGCTCTGGAGAGCGAGGTGGGCGGCACATAAAAGGAATAATGTTTAATAATACATTAATAAATTGTGATCTTTGCAGGCTGGAGCGCTTTCCGCCGCGTATCTCCTCTCGCGGCTCTCTCCTTTTTTCTTAAGGAGAAAGGGGCGCCTTGCCTCCGCCCCCTCGAGGGGAAAATCGGTGGTCGCGGTCCTCCCCCAGCCGGCTTACCTACCGTTCGCTTGCAGCCGCTCCAGCCACTGGGGTCCTTCCGGTAGCTCTCCAAGTGCTGGGCGGCCCATTGAGCAGCCTGTTGGTACTCCATGGCGAGAGACGGTGACGCGCTCCCGGCTGGACTGGGAATGGCTGGCCCGACGGTGGCGGTGGTGGAGGAGGAGGAGGAGGAGGAGGAAGAGACGGGAAAGAATCTGCTAAGACCAGCCCAGAAAAGGGGCCAGCCTCCCTTTGGAGCCGCGTCATCCTCGCTGGGAGGAATCAGCGATGCGGCGGCGGCGGCGGCGCCTCCCACTTCTCCCAACAGGCGCGCTCGGGGAAGGAAGGATCGTGAGAGACTGGAGGATTCGGCTCGGGGACGGCTTGTTCCCGAAAGATAAGAACTCTTGCCTACCAGCTGCGCTGGTGGCAGCAGATGCCGTTTTATACCCGCCGTCAACTGGCTGTTTGGGGTGGACGGAGCAGGAGGTACCCTGCGTGTTTCCCTCAGATGTTGGTTTCACGACAACCTTGCAAGGTGGGAGAGGGAGAACGAGACTTTGGGAAAAGTGCAAAGGAGAGCGACAAGGATGATTCAAAGCCTGCAGGCAAAAACACGTGAAGTGTTTTGGATTTGGCAAGTCTAGAGAAAAGAAGGACCCGGGGCGACATGATAGCCGTGTGCCAACGTGACTTTGAGCCAGCCCCTCTCTTTCAGCCCAACCCACCTCACAGGGTTGTTGTGGAGAAAATAGCAGGAGGAAAGGATATTAGGTCCGTTCACTGCCTTGAGTTACTTATAAAGTAACAAAGGCGGGATAAAAATCTAATCAATAAATCAATCAGAGTTGATTATTCAACCATATGCAAACTGTTTATTTAACATCTGGAGTGAGCAGAGTAATTTATTTAACATCTGGAGTGAGCAGAAGACAGACAGCAGCCCCTGTTCTGGCGAGCTGATGCCAGAATCCATTGCTTAAATACGCCCAGATTCGTAGCTTCTTCTCCATGCTTGTTAAAGATTATTTTAAATGGTCATTTATTGCAGTAGAATTATAGAGCGAGGATAACTCAGCCAAGAATAAGCAAACAGGGAGAATGTTACAGGAACGGAGCTAACCCAACATTCATCCTCCGGTGAAATGTGGCAAAGCTTAAGCAAAGCGGAAGCATCTGGGACTTGGGGGTACCTGACAGAGCTCTGAGGGTACCTCAATTGACAGTTCTCAAATGTTGCAGTCTTTTCTCCCCACTTTAGACATTAGAGCATATCAGGTCATTCATTTCGGCCAGGTTCAACTCTACACTAGACTTTGCCTTTTGGGGGGTTCCTTTCGCTCCCGATTTCAGATACTTCTCTTTGCTGGGAATGACTTGGATGTACTGATCGTTGCCACTGGTGGGCTGATCACTGCTCGATTCAGGAGAAATGGAATCGGACTCGGTGGGAGATGGAACCGGTTTAGGCTTGGGCTTGGCTTTGCCAGGGTGTTCGGGATAATGCTGGTCAAATTCAATATTCTTCAGGTGTATCTTTCTGTGGGGATGGGGTCCTCTACCATAAGTCAACCCAAAGCCATCTTCCCAAGACTTGTAGTGCATTTTCGCTAGAGACCTGCTGGGCAGAACTTGGTTGTCGGTCCACTCCCCAATGTAGAAGCGAGGGGGGGCTCGGAGGTCCGACAGGGACCGCGGGCGGTGAGTCTGCTTGGCGACACCTCTTCTGTACTCTTCTTCTTCTTCCTCCTCAGTGTAATGAGGCGAGTAGGCCCTGCGGGGAGTTCGAACCACGTATCTTCTGATGTGACGTGGATACAACTCCACAAAGTCACCTGCCTCGTCCATCCGGACATTCCTTGGCAGCCGAGCTGTGGCACGGATGATTTTTTTGCGGGGCTGGTGCTCGTTGACAATGTAGTACTTAGCTGTGTGAGCTCTGCGGCCCACAAAAGGGGGACCCCCAGGGGCCCCGTGTGACTCCAGCTTCATTTGTGGGAGGTTCTTTCTGAACAAGGGCTCTGAATGAACATCTTCCATGGGTTTCTTCACCTTTACAGGAGTATAGACTTTGGCTTTGCAGAGTTCATTAGCACTCCCATGGATCGTGTTCGGGTATCTAAGAAAGGAAGAGAGGGCAGGATGGCTAAGTGGTTTGGTCTGATGGTGAAGACACCAGGCTAGAAAGCAGGAGACCTGTGATCTCCTGCTTTCTAGCCTGGTGTCTTAACCATCAGACCAAACCAGATCACAAGTACAAGTTCCACTTTAGGCATGAAAGCCAGCTGGGTGACTTTAGGCCAATCACTAGGAGACAGTGAGTTCTAGTCCCAAATGAAAGCCAGCTAAGTAACTTTGGCTGGTTACTGTCTCTGGTTTCTCTCTAGTTCCTGGGAAGAGTCTTACCTATTGATTGAAGGTTCTGTTCTAGGCTTCCCCATCTCAGGAATAGGAGGTGTTGGAGTGACGGGTATCGGCGCGACAGGAGTTGGAACACCTGGATTATCTTTTGCTGGGGACGGGCCCACTGCTTTCAGTATTTCAGGTGGTGGTATTGATTGAGATATTGTCTGTATTTGGCTGGCTTTAGGAGATTCAAAGTTTATTACACTGCCGTTTTTCCTAGGGGTTGAGGACCGAGCTGAAGATTCCTGACTGATGACGTCAGTCTCCTGTTCGGGCCTCTTGCCATTTCCTTCTGCGTTTTGGATTCTAGCTAATAAAAATAAAGTTTAGAAAAAATAAATAAATCATAGCTTCTTCAAGCATCAGATGGAACTGATCAATATAGTGCAGCACATACTTGATCCATGCATGAGGGTGCCCAGTAACTCAACTAGCATCCTCCAGCATCATATTAAAAGGTGACGTGCTTTAATCATGGCTTATTAAACAAGAACCAAAAGCTGGATTCACACATTATCCTAAACCATAAACCACGATGTGCCAACTTTATAAGACACAACCAAAATAAAACAAAGTATGGCTTAGTGCACTGTTAAATTCAAACCTCAGTGGGAACAGGTTGCCCAGAATGCTTGGAGAATTCTTGAATTCTGATTGTAGCTCAGGTTCTAAGAGTTTCAAAAGCTGATTCTCTAATTAATGCATTGATCTGAAATTTGTCACAATCATCTTCTGGTTCTTTCTGAAGCCAGTAAATATAGCTAGGCTAGTCGCCATATGTTTGAAATGGCTGCCTTTGCTTTTGATTGTGATTGCATTTTGTGAAAAAAGATGTCCGAACATACAGCCCAATAATTCCACGTGCCTTATGGAAGTTTCTGCTCACCTGCAGCCATTTGGACCACTTTTTTCTTGTCTTCAGTTCTTTCCTAAAACAGAAGCTGAATTAATTGGTTAAAAGTTCAGCCTTATCTCATACTCCTCTTGAAAAAAACCACAGCACTCGAGCATCAAGTGATCTGCGCTGCTACCCATCCATAGATTCATTCTTCTTTCTGTTAAGAATTCATTTTATTTTATTTTATTTTTAAATGAAAAACATGGTATGAGCATTTAGTCAGCACTTACTGTTTGGATCTGCATCCTTAGTTGGTTGTTGGTGAATTTTAATGACCTCGCAATACTCTGCAGGTAATATATTAGCATGCTGGAGGGAAAAAAATACCAGGAGAGATGTCTTTGATTTACATCACACTAAACTGAAAGTACTGAATAAATGTAATTATAATAATTTGTTTCCATAATAAGATTTCTTCCCAGCAGCTGACAATAATACATAGTTACCTTATTTGGATTTAGAAGCTAAGCCAGAGCAGACCTGATTAATACTTAGAAGGCACTAGGCATAACCCAACATATTAGCAAAACATCTAAACGCAGAAGTCTTTTTTGTTATCGTTATCTCTCAGCCTCTCCCATTTGCTGGCTAAAATGGAAGTTCTCCCAGGATAACAACATGGGCAGATTCTTCTGGACACATAGCTTGGAGTCCACTCGAAATACTGACCATAAAATCAAATAAAAGTATTTAGACTTACAAGAGTAATAATAAAGCTGGAAGGACCACCACAGGACTGCTGATGTAAGCCATCACAGAGTTGAACCAGGGAGGAAAGTCTTTTCGAATTGTTTCAGACACAATGTCATAGATTTTTTCTTGCCCACTAGACGAGAAACTTTCAATTGTTATCTCAGAAAATCTGCAGCATTTTAAACATTTCAAAATTTCACAGCCAAGCTCTGAGCTAGGAAGACTCTGGGCCTTTTATTTTCCTGGGGAAAAATAACCACCAATTGAGCAAGCTGGAAGGATAAAGTCCATACTAGAACAGAGCACAAGTTTCCTCTAAAACAACTTGGGATTAAAACCTTTTCAAGTTGAACTCAAGGCTTCTTATCTATCTCCACTTTGAGGAGAGGTGACCTGTGACCTCCACCTGTTGATGAACCTCAACTCTCAGGAGACCATGTAAATAAAGCCAATTAAGAGGTGTAGATCAGCAACCTGATCAGCAGCCTATCCCAGTTCAACACAGTTCTTTACTGCATCCAAACTTTCAAATATTGTTTATTTTCATGGCATGTATCCTTTATTTTATGACAATGATGCATAAAATACATGCATAGAGCTATCTAATTATGAAAAATCAGCACTCTACAACGACAGTGTCTGTAGGTGATTGCTTTGAATGTTGCTTAAAATATTAAATGAAGCAATGCCAGTATCCACTTACCTAAATGGGCCACAGGTTAGAGATGGCTTGTAGCGGGCAATAGCAAAGATAGTTGGGAGCATACACAAAAAGAGCATAAATAGAAGCATAGCTAAGTAGAAGTTGTTAGATCTGAAAAGGAAGGTTGCATTGTTACACAAAGTGTTACATACCCTACACATCTCTAGTATTTTAAGACCTTTAAAAACCCCAACTATAAGACCAAGTACCAATCTGGAGTTGGACTAGAAGACCTCCAGTCCCTTCCGGCTTTACGGTTGTATGTTTTGTGAATATACACTCAATAAGTTTAACTTTTAGGTTTTAAAAAGCCAAGTCAAATTAAGCAAACTCAGGTGTCTAATCTATTTGATTTTTTGGATCCTTCAGTGCTTCTTTTTGTTTTGTTTTTATTTCCGCCAACAATTGTGAGAACAATTACCGTAGAAGCGCTTGTGTTTTGCTGTTTCAAGTGGTGATACATGCCTAGGTGTGAAGTAACCAACCTTGAAGCTCGGAAGACTTGCTGGTGAGGGACGTTGCAGGTCAACACTGCCCAACTTCTCAGGTACATCAACCCAATCAGCTTGAGGACGTTGAACGCAGGTAGGCAAGGGGAAAAGAAGGCTCCCATCCTAGGAACGGTGACAACCAGAGCACACTCATCAATGTATTAATTTGGAAAGTAGGCTATTAATGAACAAGTTTTTGCTTGCTTCATTTGGAATGGGTTTGGTTATTGATGAGTTTGCCCAACATCAAGAGATGAATTTGGCCATCATCCACATGAGCAGAGGTTCCCACCAAGATTAACATTAGACCAACCATCGAGTAAACAATGCCCCAATCAAGGAACTACTAAAATGCATACAAGCTAACATTATACAACCCTTAATAAACAATTTCTCTTCTTGGAATGCAGTTACCTGTCTGGGGTTCAAAGGCAATACGACTGTAAAGATTAACAATCTCTGAAGTAAACAGAATGAAGTTAATTTGTTACCAGATCATCCCTTGATTGTAGACCAAATGCAGGACATTTTCTGCAATTTTGAATTCCCCATATTCTGGCTGCAAAGTAACAACAACAAAATAAGATTCAGTAACAAATTCTTTTTTTTTTTAAGAGATACATCTGAAACAATGTTTCTTGAACTTTTTTTTCTCTCAGCTCCCTTTGACCCTCTAAAAAATTATGCAGGAAGAAAGAGTTTCTGTTAGCATGGGTTATATTTATCATTATTTACTGTGTTACAAATTCTTATGTCTTTGCTGCCACAACCGCTTCTCATGATTGTTTGAAGGGATTTAAATATTGCATTATTTTTCAACATAGGCTGACAAATAATTTTATTTTTGCAGGCCCTCTGAGAGGGTCTTGGGGGATTTCAGGGGTCCTCTGTCCAGACTTTAAGAAATACTGATTTAAGGCATTCAGTGAATGTGAGATCTGCTCCAGGATTATTGATTCAGATGAAATAAATGGAACACTGCCGTCTATTGGTTGAAAGTGTTATGCGCCACTCACTGAAAACAATGGACAAGGAAGATTTAGGAAGGGTCATACATCCACGGAATATAGCAATAGCAATAGCTATTGCCCTCTCTAAGTGGATTACAGAGTCAGCCCTATTGCCCCCAACAATCTGGGCCCTCACTTTACTGACCTCAGAAGGACGGAAGGCTGAATCAAACTTGAGCTGGTCAGGATCGAACTCCTGGCAGTGGTCAAGTCAGCCTGCAATACTGCATTCTAACCACTGTGCCACCATTTGAACCTATACTCACAAACTTGCTTTCCAGGTCCCAGCACCAGCAGTCACTTAAGTACCGGACAAAAAGCCCACGGAAAAAATCAATCAGGAGGATGCTAGCTACTGTGAACAGCATATCGATAATTGACAATTTCAACATCTCCTGAAACAAACCACAAACAGAATGCAATGACCAACAGTAACACTTTAAAAAAAAATACAATAATACCCCAAGACGTGTATTACTACCTAGGCATTTAACATTGAAATGGGTAACATATTTGGAAGTGGAGTATTTATAAAAATAAGCAAGCAAGGTCCTTGATACTTTAGAAACAACAGAAGCAGAACTAGTAAGGATGGGAAGATAGGTCTCCCTTGATCTTCATGCCAAATATTTCTTCAGTTCTGATGCCATCAAAGGGGGGGGGGGGGAAATAGCTTGGGTAAGGATGAGACATACTTGACCAACATAGGTCTCCCAGCATTGACTTTGGTGACTTTTGCCATTGAAATCATAAGGTGCTGTATTGTTGACTTCAACCAGGTGAGCGTAGCCTTGGGTGTGATTCTCAGACAGAAGGAAAGTGCCATTCTTAATCGTTTGCATATTTGGAGTTGGGGTTGAAAAGTTGTGCTCCAGAAAGATTTTTGCTGCTAAGAAGGTAGTGGCATCCATGGCGTTACTTCTATTTTTATGAACTTCAGTCTCCTGAAATCATACATTGAAATTTAATCTCAGAAAGTGGTCCTTCCACCTTCCCAGACCTGTTTAAAGATTTTAAATCACAGTCTGCAACCTTAAGAATACATGGGCTTTGCCAAAATCTAGGCAGTAGAGCCTTGAGTTTCCCTCCTACTCCAAAATTACTGCTTAATTATAATTGCCAGTGTGCTAAGAGAAAAAAAAATATTTAAAACGTTTAAATTAAATCAAAGCATGTTTAGTTCTTATCTTGAATATACTTAATGTTGTCTTTCCAATATCACTTTTTGGAATGCAGTCACAACAACCAGTACAGTACAACAACCAGTTAGGAGATGGAGGTAAACTAATTCAATATTCTGTTATTCTTATATAGTACTTCTTTTTTACCTACAGTAATACAACTTACCCTGTTATGTCATGAATCGTGTGAGTTGAATTTCTGTTATAAAATCATTCTTATATTCCTACCCAAATGGGATAATATTTATGATGTAATATTTTTTAAAAATAAATATTACAAATAAAAGGGACAAGGCAGAATATGAGAGAGTTAACACTTTCTCCTTATTTTCAATGAAGTATCAAAGAGTTTCAGATGCATAATTCTGTCTCAACTGTTTGCTGAGGTGTTTCAGCTCACCAAAATCCCTACTTGTTTCAAGGGGATTACTGCAAAGCACAGAGATCATATTGCTACCCGAGATGGTTAAGACTTGCAACTTACCACAAAGCTCATGCTATCCACTTTATCCAGAAGTGCAATGATCAAGCTGTAGAGATTTCCCAAATATAAGACCAAAACTCTGGGGGGGTGGGGGGAAAAAGCCAAGGGACAAAAATTGGCAAATGTTTTTCCACTCACTGTAAGTCCACTCTTATCCCATCTGTCACACCATGTGGAAATGACAGAGGTCATTTTCATGTTGCTAAGTTGTCGTGATGCAGTTGATTTCCCATACCTGGCAAGCTGGAATCGAAGAGTAGTCCGGGGGTGATACATCTCTAATGCAGCTATCAGTTCAAATGCTGATGGTGCAAGCATGGTAATCAGAGAGACAACCACACTCACCTGGAAATAAGAGAAGAATGTGTTATTTTCAGAAAAAAAAGCGCTTGATTTTTATGCAACTATGAAATCATTATGTATATCAGAACATAGCTCTTCACTGAGAGCTGTAGAACTTCACCTTTGACAGATAGGTGTCAGAACTCAAAAATGCACCCAATTAAGTAATCCCAGGCACAAACACTCACCAACAAAAGCGGTTAGAGAGAGCGATATCCATTTTTTTGTATAGGTATTTCTATTCACATTCATTTTCCTGAAAGCCATTTGAGCAAGTGGTTTTCCTTGATAGAATGCATGCATTTAATATTTTCCAGCAAATTATTATATTTGGGGACCTTTGCTTTCTTAACATATTCTTACATGATGTCTTAAAAGTGAGAGCGCAAACATTTTGAGCACCAGGCATTTCAAAATACAGTCAAGTTTCAGTCTATTCATTGATTTGAAAGTCTAAAATGAAGAAAGTTGGCATCAAAATGCAAATGGAACGAAATTTCTCCCATAGCCTTCCAGTAGTGTGGATAACAAGCCTCTCAAAACACATGCACATTGAGAGGATATCCAATATAATATCACCATCACCATCATGGCTCATAAACAGTATAGATAGCTCCGTCAAGGCGGAAAAGGATCAAGGTTATTATTCCCAAATAATAATTTTGCAAATAAAGTCTGAAGCTAAGACAACGTGCTCTTACTTCATTCTTTTCCCACAAGGTCAGCTCTTTTTTCATCCTTTCCAATTTCTGGGACCGATCCACTACAAAATAAATGATGTAAATACTTCCAGCAAGGGAGAGAAGCACCAAGATGTTTGCAATGACTCTTAAGGTTATTGTCACCGCCCTGAAGGAGGGGAGCACAGGGGAAAGCGGAAAAGAGGTTCAAATCATTTCAGTTGCTTATATAATAATAGGTTTAAATGACAGAGATCCGGCTTCTGTCTCTCTCTGATCAATTACATATCACCAGATGGAAAATTTATATGCATACATACAGGTTTGTGCTCTTTTTCTTTTCTTGCTCTTCCAATATAGCTTCCTTAAAAGAAACGAAAACAAAATAGCGTATAAAACAGCCCTAAAATTGCCCGCTCAGACAAAAGTTTTGTGTGACTTATTTCTAACTTAGGAATATGACTTTAAGCCTTACCTGCACTCCCACACTTACCACCTCAGGACTGGGTCCCCTCCCACTCAAGGAACTCCTGACTAGATGTATATGTTTATTTCGATGCTCAATATCCTTCTAAGGATTCTACGCAACATTATGGTTGTCCCAATGGTGTCTTTTTTAAGAGGCAGCTGGGCAAAAGTCCAGCCACCTCTTGAAAAAGCACCTTTGGGACAACCATGACCTGGATGCCTGAGACTCTCCATAGACAACATTACAGTGTTTTTATCTCATCTACTTATCATAGGCAGCCGTTTCTTTTCCCGTTTGAACGTTGATTAGCTTACCCGGATGCTGTTCACTATGGCAGCAGACTTGCTCTCTGCAGCTTCAGGGTTGCCAATTAAGTAATCCCAGGCACAAAACAATCGCCAACAAAAAGTGTAGTTTTCATCAGAAGCACTTGCAAGGCTCAGTCTTGAATTTTTGGCCATCCTGGAAAATAACCATCAAAAGACCCATAGATCGTTATCCTTCAGCCCAGGTCTTGAAAGTCTCTGACTGAGATATCTCAACCTACTCTTAATTCTAGCTAATATCATAACTGCAGTCTCATCACTATACACCTCCGTTATTTTTACCCTATTTATATTTGATTTTGTTTATCATTTTGCCTAATGAAGAGAACTGAAGAACTTAAATTCCTGTAGGTCATTTAATGGCTTTGAGTTCATAAAGGTATCACTCATATTTTGGTTTAGGACTTTTTTCCGGTTTGGAAAGCACGTTTTTGCTTTAAGCTGCCCAAAAACTGGTTCACGTGTGGTCTTATTAACTCAGTGCTTGGTTTGCCAGTATGAACCAGTCCATTCAAGAACAGTGCTGAAAAACTGATCAAAGTGCTCTAAATAGTTAATCAGTGCATTGCAAACAGCAAGTACATAAACACTGAGATTTGGGGGTAATTCTGATCAGGATTCTGATAGAAGAATTAAATCTCCTTCTCTATCCTATGTTCCCACCTCCAAAAACAAAAAAAATAATCAGGCTAAGTATTTCCCCCTCTTGGCCTACTGGAATAATTTGCAGAAGAGAAAATCATAAGTGCAAAGATTATAAGGACAGGTAAAATATCTAAGGGTAATTTTACACTTCCTTACATTGCCTAGGTCTACAATAAACATTGGTAATTCTAGAAGTGTGACATATTCTTGATGCATCATCTACCTCCTTCATAGGAAGCTTGTTCTGAAATGTCCATTTAGTATCAGGAGTTCTAAATTAACATTTCAGGAGCAATGAAAGTAGGTGGAAACCTAAAGCAAGTTCCTTCATTTTTCAGTTTGTTACTTGCAGTTCCTAGTCAACAAATTAGATAAAATCAAATATATATTTTTTAAATGGATGGTTGTTATGAAAACACCCGCCTTACTTCTTCAAGAGAATGATAAAACTGTAGGCAAAGACTGCCATTCCGACAAGGAAGTAGGCAAGGGGCAGTCGGTAACCAGCACTCCCAATTTTCCTTGCCTGCCCATAGTATCCATAGAACAAAACGGAGTATTGAAGGTAACCCTACAGAAATAGAAATAACATAATTATCAGTAGCACTTCTATCTAATAAGTGTGTGTGTGTGTGTGTGTACTAGGAAGATTTTCTGCTTGCCCCCAAAGACCAGATGGTATCCAGATCTTGTGCAGAATGGAATTGATCACTGGGGATCCGCTTGTTGGGAGTAGTTCCAAAAGCATCTCCAGCCAAGATCTGTAACAAAACGAAGTCTGGAAATTAGATAGGTAGGTAGTCAGGTAGATTTTGCAACACTTGTACATCACCCAGTTCATATAGAAAATAGTTTATTGAATTAGTCTCCGGACCATTTCAAATATTCGGCTCATATGGCACCACATATGATGTCCTCAAGTCACTTCAAGATACTTTGAGGCATTTCAGGGTCCTCAATCAAGGTCAAATTGGCCTAAAACAAGTTTTGGTTTCCATCTGGAAGTCTAAAAGAATCACTTACTTCTGGCAAAACCACAAAGGCTCCTGTCATGATGGTGAGAACAATGTTAATGCCAAACAGCCATCGCAAAAAGATAAAGTAAGACGCAACCCCTGAGCCAAAGTGACCTAAACAGAAGGAAACACATAACACATCATATCAGGCCCCCAAAGCTTTCTAGAAAAGGTGTTTTCAGCTTTTGCCAGAAGGCAGACAAGGCTGAGGACAAATGAATTTTCAACAGGCCATTTCAGCTCCATTTCAACAGGAAAAGCAACCCTTCTGATCTTCATTCCATCTGATCTCCAGAAATAGGGGAAAGCCAGCTACTTTTCCTGGCATGATCAGTGTAGTCATGCCAGCACTAGTGAGGAGATGTAGTCCTGCATGTAACCCAGAACCAAACAATATTGAGCAAACATTATGTTGATACCATGCCTACTATTCAACTAGACAAGGCTATGGAAACTGGATTTGAATTAGCCCAACAGCTACCTCCCAATTCCTAGCATTTTCTTTTTATCCAACACTCTGAATTTTTCAAGACGTGTATACTTACTTTCAATTTTCTTGATTCTCATTTCCCAAGGAATAAAGATGACCATGAAGTTATATACAAGCCTAATAAATTTTCTCCATAGCTAGAAAAGCAAAATAGCCACACACATTTTAGAACATATACAGTCTATAACGCACTGCGTTGCTGATACTGTATTTTCTTCCTCCAATTCATCAGTATTTCACTTAATATATTTGCTTTAGTAATTACATTCTTGAAATATTTTTATTTTGTATTTGAAATATTAGTAATATTTTAATGTAATTCTGTAATCTTTAGAAAACTTTAATATTGAAATATAAAACAAGATATATAGTAGCTGCAGTAATTAACTTTGCCATTGAGCTGAATCTATTTAATATTGTATTTCTGAACCAAAACATAAACAGAAAAACCAGTTTTCCTCTTAATGCGTGTTTCTTCAACTTTTCCACATAGCTCACAAATTTCATTGATTAATGTCAATGTATTGGCATTCAAATGTTGGTGAATGTGTTCTAAACCAGCTCAATACATAATCTATTCTGTAATCAAGACTAATGAATTTTATAAAGCATGCCCAGTTTTATAGCTGCTGCTGGAAATATTTTAATAAAAGAAAGAATGAACCAAAGGCTCAAACTTCAGAAAGCCTTTTGATTCAAAACCAATAGTACAACTATTTCAGCAAGCTAAATGAAAAAGTTCAGCCTTGCAAAGGCTACAGATGATAGATAGTTGGTGTTCAAAATGCTGTATAATACACAATAGGTGAATCTCTCCCTGATATACTCGTTAAAGGTAGAAAGCTTTGCCAGGAAAGAAAAGGAGATCTGTAAACAATATCTCTCATTTTCACTGAGATGACAATGATATCATTAGAAATATTTCTCTCTGCAAATAGAAATGCTAGGCTCATTTTCATGAAAAGTGAGCTCTGCAGCTTTTAATGAAAACCAGACCAACCTCTGCTCCCGCAGCTTGATAGCCTCTTGTCCGAGTTAGCCGACCTTCGTACTTCAATACAATCTCTTTAGCTTGTCTGCCAAGAGAAGAAAGTGGTGGGTTTTTGATGACCCAAATCTCATTATAGCTCTGGTTCCGGCCATTCCCCTTTCATAAACAACATTAAATAAATGGCACCAAGTAGTGGGACTTTCTGCAGTCAAAGGCAGTCTGCCCTTGTTATTCTTACAACAATGGGAGCACTTAATGTTCCTTCCTTTAGAAAAATGACAGGGAAAGTGAAGGTTACAAATCAGCAGCTACAGATGTATTATTATTTGTTATGGAACCGCAAACCATACAACTGTAGAGAAGAAAGAAAGGGGAGACAAGTTTAAGGAGTCAGGGGTCCACCCTCCAGATTTTCAGGAAATGTCACAAGGAAGGCCGAAGCTGCACTCTGCAACCTGATTATTTATTTCATCTACATTTTTATAAGCCCACCCACTTTACAATGGATGCTGAGTGGCTAACCTGCAATGGCCATGAAAGCAATTTAAAAGAGACTGCATCACACAGCATAAAAATGAAACATGCAATTACCTACTAAACTGGATTACCCAATACTGAGGCTCAAAGCTCAGAAAAATAACCAGTTTTTAATGACGAAGCTAGCAAGAGAGTTTTTTTGGGGTGGGGGGAGAGACTCAGGTTGGGAACAGGAGGTCCCTGGGAGGCAAACCACTTCTATTCTCTTTAAGGCAACCACTTCCAATTCTAAATGTATGCTGTTGATTATTAATACAAAATAAATTTAATTTTGCACTGTTATTTTTTTTTTGCATGGCAAGGAAATGTTAAGGATGAAAATGAAAGTGGGTTTTCTTCCCAGAAACCTCTTAATTCCATTCCCACCCTTAATTTTGAAAACATCCAAACCACAGATTGAAAAAAAAGTTGCAGTGATGAAATCGATCATTTTGCTGCTGAATGTTGAAGATGTAATCCCAGGGTACAGACAGCCACACATGAGATACTAAAGTACGCAAAAGAGGGCAGACTTTAAGGTCGGCATGACAATATTCCTGAGTTTAAATTCTGGATATCACTGAGTTTAATTGCTGGAAAAGGATGAGAAACTCTGGAGGTAGCTCATCTCATCTCAGGTAGCAGACCACAGGTCTGGAGGTCTGCTACCAATCAGGTGTCTTGGGTTTCTTCACCATAATTCCCTATCTTTTACCCTGTTTGTTGGTAACAGAGGGAGGTGATCATGATGGATGCCCCACTTGGGGGTGGATGATATAAATAATATTCAACGTTTAAACCAAGTAACTAAAAAAAGGGGTGGGGGATACTTATGTTTCTTTGAACAATAGAAAATGTCAGCCACCTCACACCTTGTTAAAGGCACTTTGGGATGGCACAAACTATTCCAACTTCCGGACTAGATTGTGGATACAGGATCTCCATTTCTTGGCATAGCTCTTTTTCTTAAGCCAAAGAGCAGTACAACTCAGATTTTATTAGCTGCACACAAAATTTAGCTACCTTAACTATAATCATACTGCTTATCTGACAGAAAGTAAGGAGCATTAAAAAATGCCTCACTGGCCAGAAAGAGGCAATTAAAAACAGGGGGGAAATGGCTTTTCTACGCATCTCTGTAATCTGAAAGAAAGGAAAACATGGTACAGGGGTGAAACTCTTGGAGTGGGGAGACCCAAGTTCTAATCCCCCTTCAGCCATAGAAGCTGCCTAGAAGACGTAAGATCAGCCATTTTCTTTCAGCCTCATTGTTGATGAGGGAAAGAATAGGCAAAAAAGAGAGTACAGTATAGGCCACCTTGCATTTCTGGAGAAAAGGTTGGCTATAAATCTGACAGATACATAGGCTGCAGCTAAGATAGCTTTTTCTCCAAGGAGATGCAATCACTGAATGTGACTATTGGCTTTGCAACCTTAATACAATTGTTTCACACCAGTCATCCTCCACAAGTGACCCCATTACCTCAATGCTCGGAGTTTTTGTCTCATGGGCCATGGCCTGCAACGAATGTTGGCCATAATTTCCTTCTGAAATTGTATGTTCTGGAAGATCTGTTCTGGGTCATTGCTGTCGACTTTCTCATCCCCATTATCTTCATCTGAGTTGCTAAAAATAGCCGGACCCCACAAGAAACACACATAAGGGAAACCATTATTATCAAGGCTTCTCTCAGAAACAATCACGAAAACACACATTTGCTTATTTCCAAGCTTACAATTTTTAAACCCCGTCCATGTATTTTACCCCAAATGACCATTGGCTTAGGAGGAAGATTTACATAATTATTATTTGCACCAAAAAAGGTATGGTTTTCCTTCTCTTACATATGTGTGAATCCATGCCAAGCAAATTATAAAGGTGGGTGAGTGTGTTCCATCAAACAAACCCAAATACTTGGTTTAATTCTGCTTCAAATTTCAAAGCTGATAAACTTTCTAGAGCTAAAGTCCAATATCAGCAGCGGCTTGTTGTATGTTTAATTACAAGGTCTGTGTTCCTACCCATCTGAACTGCATTATCAGAATTTGCCCTCAAGAGCTGTCCAATAGTTGTGCTGAAGTGGGAATTTGGACAGGTGATGTTTGCCATGCCAAGGCAATAGAAAAACAGCACCTGAAGAATTATTTCCCTTGTGCCATGTTTCAGCTGTTTGATCAAACAGAAAAGAAAATCAATTCCTCACCTGTGAGGTGGTTCCGGATAGGTGTAGATGCTGGCATGTCGCTTCACGGTTTTAGATCTCTTGCAGGTTCTTGCATTTTTCGTGGCTGAACTGCCACCTCCAAATGACATCTTAGAACTTTCTGATGTTTTTTTTTTTAAGAAGCCACAAGCAGAGTAGCCAAGTTGCAAGAAGGTACGCAAAGATGATTAGAAACCAGATATAAAGAGAGTTATAAACTTACAGATGTTGAAGTGGACTCTATTTCCATCCCTGTCTGCATCAGACACTCCTAGCTCTGGCAAATATCAGAAAGCTCAGAATACGTTCATGGTCTTAAAGGCACAGCACATCAAAAGCTGTAGCACTGTAGCATTAATGCTGAACTTGCTTCTCCCACGTATCCAGGATAAAAACAAATGGAATCTCTTTTGGTATAGTAGCTGCAATCCTAAATTATTGTAGCAGAAAGCGGCTGACACTAGCTTACTTTATGATATGTGTTTAGCCCTAATCAAATAACGGAGATGGTCCTAGCGCATGAAACAAGCAATTTTGATTATAATTGTTTCAGAAAAGAAAAATTACGCCAGTATGGATTCACTGGATGACATCAGGGTTTTGTAAACTGGGCAGCTCATTATGGAAATGGATCAAAGTAACCAACTGGATTTGAATTCTTTGTAACTTCCAGGGATTCTTCAATGCACATAGAAAGTTGTTTAAAAACCTACTGGGAGGGATAATAAATAAGCACCTAACGGAAGACCCTCCTATAAAGCTAGTGAGCTACAAGCAAGGTCTAGGCAGATGTTCAACTGTCTTGGAAAACAATTATGCACAAAGTTGGTTTCTTCAACCTGATGTATTAGAAGACTTTTTGTTTGTTTTTGACTTTGTGACGTGCACCACAGAATCTATGTTTGTATCACTTGCATTTCTTCCTAGAGGTTCCCTTGGCTAATCTCAAAATCCTCATGGAAGATTAGCATTCGGATGAGGTTCTACCAGGAATTACCAGAGTTGACGTTTAAACTGGGAAACTGAAAAGGCATTCTGGAAGAAGACAATGGCCAACCATATCTCTATTCTTAGGGAAGAAGTTATGTGGAGCCACCAATAAACTGAGCTCCAAAATACTTTACAACTGAATCTATGTTGTGCAAGTTGGGCTTCCATTATTGTTCTCTTTATTGGAGTCTTTTCTGAAAGAAGCTTCCTTGAGTTTATTTGTTCTTCAGGCAGGTGAGTTTCTTGGAACAGATAATACTTAAAAAAAAAGCATACAGTATAGAATTATAGGTGAGCAGAAGAAAAGAAGAAGGAACTCATATCTCCTCTTCCTGCCTGTGCCAGCATTTCACAGCTACTCTATGCACTACTGGCTGTGAGATTTCAGCCACATAAATCAAGAGTTCATGCCCTTTCTGGTACTTTATTTCCTCCTGTGGAAGGCAGAACATTAAGTACTCGCCACTAGATTTGCTGCCAAGTGCTGGTTGTTTCCATGCACACTCCCAGCTCATCTACCATATTATTATGAACTGAGAAATGTTTCCCTTCCAATGGCCACAGTTAATTCTATATACATTTAATCAACTCAGAGGCAAAGTCCTGAGCCCTTTACTTTCCTCATATTTTCTTTATGTTCCTCAGCCTGCTCTCTTCTTTTACAACCAAATTCAGACTTTTAGAGAACACCGATTAAGTAACATCAAATTATTTTTTTAAAAAAAGCTTAAATTTACAGAGTTTGTTCACAGGTATTGAGCCAAAGCTTGAGGGGAAAAAAAGCAGTCGACTGGCTTTGCACAACATAAACTAAGCCACAGAGTATGGTTTATAAACATGCTTAAACCACAAACACGTAAATCCTATGGTGGCTTAGATTGTTGAGCAAATCCATTGTATGTCTTGCTCTGTGCTGAAGAGGAAAATGCCCCAAAATGTCCTTCCCGTGGCAGTTGACAATTCCTCACAATTTTTTTTACATAAATATATAAAATATGTATTTTTATTTGTGGTTGGCACTTATTGAGATGAGCGGATTTATAAATCATTTATGTAAGTAAAGAACAGCTAGCATTTTAAATCTGTCAGACTTCTTTGACCTTCACAGAAGACCAATATTTCAAACCTCCAGAACTGAAATATGCCACAAAGAGGGAGGGGGGTCAATTTATTTTCCAAAGCACCTGAGGGCAGGACGAGAGACAACAGATGGAAACTAATCAAGGAGAGAAGCAGCTGGAACTGAGGAGAAATTTCTAAATGGTGAGAGCAATCAACCCAGTTCGCCTTCAAAAGTTTGGGTGCTTCCTCACTGGAGTTTTTTAAGAAGAGACTGGACAGCCACTTGTCTGGTTTAGTGTAAGGTCTCCTGCTCAAGCAGGGGGTTGGACTGGAAGACCTCCAAGGTCCCTTCCAGCTCTATTCTGGTGATTAAACCCACATAGATACAGTCCTGTGACTCTTTCCTTAAAGATATAAACAAACAAAACACAGACTCTCGTCTAACAAAACGAATGGAAGGTCTGAGCACGCCTTGTACTCTTGTATTTGTCCAAATATTTTGTTTAATTTTTATCCAGAAATAAAACAGGATGGAAATTAAACAATAAACGAACACAGCTGCCTCAGGGAGCGGGAAGGAACGAACGCTGATTCGAATCTCCGCTCACTTCACCTCAGCTGCTGAGGGGGAAGAAAAAAAAGAAGAAGGCAGCAACAGTGTAGAGGGCTCTCATTGGCTAGGGCTAAAGCACAGGAGCTTTCTGATTGGCTGTCCTTCCCGGCGCGAAATATAAGAACCCACGGCTCTCCAGCGCGGAGTCTAAAGAGCGGCAGAAGCCGCTCGCTTTGCACGTCTCTTCGTGCTTTTGTTGGGCGGCCAGAGAGCGTTAAAGCGCTGGCCATGATCGCCCAACCAAACGCCAGACACGCGAGCCTGTTGGTTCCGAAGTGTAAGTTGACGCCTGTCTTTGAAGGAAAACTAGCCGTAGTTCTTAGTCATAGGTTTGTTTTTTTTTAATAGCAAGTGTGTGCGCTTCGGGCTAATGCTAACCAGAGCTTGTTTCCAGAGCGGAAATTTCATCTCTGGGTTTAAAGTAAAATTAGCCACGGTTCATAGTTGAACAAAGAAAGTTAGAAGGGCGACCTATAGTGGTGTGTCGTATACTGGAGCTGGATAACTAAAAACAGATTCTGCCTCCACCTGCTGTGCAACTGGCTGAATGGCGCACGAACTTTTTTTCAATTTTAAAGTTAATTTTGCTATTGTATTTTTAAATGTTTTTTTTTTGTTGTTGCTTGGAGGCTGGTTAGAGTTGCCTCTTCGTCACAAGGGAGGCATAAAAATATGTTTATCGTTTAGTCTACTAAAGTTTGCCACAAAGTTTGTCGGCATTTCCACCAGAGCTAAATTTAGCCCAGGTGCAATTAGAGACAAAAAGGCAGAAAAAGGGGGGAAATTTTGTGGGTTTTGGTCGATTTTTACCCAAGCCATTTGCCAGGGAGTCTCTGGATATTTGGAGCTGAGGTAAATCAGCCCAGGTGCAATTAGAGACAAAAAGGCACAAAAAGGAGGGAAATTTTGTGTTTTTTGGTCGATTTTTACCCAAGCCATTTGCCAGGGAGTCTCTGGATATTTGGAGCTGAGGTAAATCAGCCCAGGTGC
>JANHFL010005374.1:0-15692 GCA_032468155.1 Oxyrhabdium leporinum
CTTATAAGTTGTAAACCGCCCCGAGTCTTCGGAATGGGGCGGTATATAAATGTAAAAATAAATAAAAAAAAAAAAAAATGCCCACCTAGTCACATGACCAATCAGCCACACCCAGCCTGTCACATGACCAACCAGCCACGCCCACCCGGCCAGCCATTAGGACAGAGAACCTGTTGTTAAAAAATTTGAAGCCCACCAAGTAAAAGTACGTATAGAGAGCAAAGAATCAAAGAGGTGATTGTCAAAAATCAATAAAGAATATTTATTATCTATTTATCAGCTCATTTTTATAGCTGCTGCTCAAGACATCAACACTGAGTTGAACAAAGGATTCTGGCAAGAATAAAAAAGGACTTTATTACATATGCTCAAAATAAAAAAGAAAATTGGTATACTAGCTACACTGAAGGGGTTATATTAAAAGGATATTGGAAATAATTTTAAATATGTTTTTAAAATAGTAATTGATTACAACCTCAGTATCGGTCAAAATTACAATGCAGCTTTTAAATAGTCTAATGCAGTTTTATATTAATACATATACAGATTCTCAATCACATGTGGAGAGCTAGCTGAGTTGTAGCTGTTTAAAGGCTAGAAACAGGGAGGCTCTAAGCTAACTCCTCCAGAAAGCCATTCTGGATGACTTTGGGCCATTCTCTCTCATCCCTAAGAAGAATGAAAGGCAACTTGCACTTCTGTAAATATTGCAAAGAAAACTGCAGGGAATTATCTATTCAGTCATCAGGGCCAAGAATGACTTGAAGGCCCTAAATAAGAATAAAAATAAAAAAAATTATTCAGCAGCAACTAGACTGCATTTTGACCAGTCCATGAATGCAGGGGGATATATTACTTTTCAGAAACCTGAATGGGTGCCAGTTGGAAAAAGATTAAAGACCTATTCTGTCTCTCCAGAATGAAGGACATGGAATAGACTTATGGAACAGGAAGATAATGCCAGTTGAATGTAGGGGCAAAAATAACTGTAAGAGGAATTTGACAGAGTAACAAATTAGGCAAAAAAAAGATAGTTTCCCCTTTGCTGCATATGTTCAAGCTAGAACACGCTGAGGCTGGATTTTTACACTGTGCAGAGTCTGCATGTATTCAGATATAGAATCATAGAATGTAAGAGTTGGAAGGGTTCTTGGAGGTCATCTAGATCAATTGTAGTTTCTGGCTCTATAGTTCTCTTACTTAGTTACCTTGTTGTTGGAAAAGGCGCTAATGATAGAAAAGATGCAAGGAAGGAGAAATGGATGACCAGCAGCAAGGTAGATGGATTCAGTTACAGTGGCAATGAGTGTGTGATTTGAAGACCTGAAGGGCCAAATTAGGGACAGATTGTCATGGAGAAAAATCTGTGTGGTCATTAAGAATTGATCCTGATTCGATGGGATATAATAAATCAATAAAGCAAGCATTTAATTGCCACCATTAAATATAGTGGTAATCAAAGCCATTTACTTTGTAATCCATATCAATAATAAATTGCTGATGGTCATTTTGGATGCGCTGCAACGTTACTCAGTATTTATCTGCCACTCTAGCACTTCTGAAGCTAAATGTTGCCCACTGGCATATTGACAGGATTGGTTTCCTTTGTCTATGAATGATGAGCCCGATTCAGCCCATCCCCCATTTGGGACAATGGACATGATATTCAAAAGTTGGTTGTAAAGTGATGGTTCAAGCTGACCTTCTGGTGGTGACTTCCCATATGCCTCCCTGCAGCATTCCTGGCATCAGAATGGAAGCTCTTTACCACTGCTGCCTTCTGGGATGTTTTTTGACTTTCCAATCTAACCTAAAACCTTCAAGCCTGACCCTGCTTAGCTTCTGGGCTTAGGTAAAGGTGATGTGATGTTGCACCTTAGGCTCCCAGGGTATTACATACAGATAAGAGATACAAATGCATCAGTACAAACTGTGAATTAACTTTTTAAGGATTGAATAATCTGTATTATGATGAATATGGTTGGTGCATTTAAACTTACCATGGATGCTGGATTATATTCTCCTGAAGAAAACATTTTAGCTTTTAATGCCAGTTCAGCACTTTTTCCATCTTCTTTGAGGCAAGCAGTTATCAGAGCTTCTTTTTTGTCTCTAAGGCATTTTATTTTTTGTTCCCTATTAAAAGAGAGTATAAAACTTTATTAGCTTGTCTGTTTTAAATAGCTGAAGTACTTATCAAGCTTTTATATTCCAACATTTTTCAGCAGAGGAAACAACACATTTTTGCTAAGACCAAATTGATTTAATAGGAATTTCCTGACTCAAGGATTCCTGGAAATTGCCATAGAGTGATTTGTGGCAAACATGGTCTTGAGTTTGTAGCAGTGTCATTATAAACTGGCTAATGCTGCAAAATAATTATCCAAATGCTTTGCTACTAAGAGCTAAAACCCCTTAATTAGAAAGGACATCTTTTTCTTTAATTAAAAACATCTTTTAGAAAAAATGGTGAAAAAGTATAAAAGAATATATTTGGTAGAATAGTAAATAATGGAATGCTCATCAATTGTACTGAAGGGGAGTGGGGAGCTATCCTGCATTGGACAGAGGAAGGCAGCCTCTATAAGAGGCAGATGTTAGAGGGGCAGCTGTGGCAGCTCTGTAGCTACCCCCCTCCCCCCCCCGAACCTCATATTTTTTCCTCATGTGCCATAAAGCCTGCCCTGCATAGTCTGCTATCCTTACTGGATTAAGATTCAGTTGCTAGTCCAACCAACTTTAGTGCATGGAATTGTGATTTGCCTTAGGCAGCAACATCTTTTGAGCTAGTTTTGTATTGGTGTGCCATAATCACAAGGTTTAAATCAACACATGCCACTTACTTGCAGTTTCTGGCTCATTTGAAAATATGGTTTATTCATCTAAAAATATAATTTATTAATTATATCCTTTACATTTCCTAATTATATTATTTCCAGATGCAAAAATCTTAATTTCATTGGGCAATGTTGTATTCCCTAGGTTATTTTTTTTGAAGTGAAAATACTTTTTGTGGAGGATAGCTTCCATGTAATACAAACATTAAAAAAAAGTGATGAGGGAAGCAGTATGTTCTCTCCCTAAAATTCTCTAACTGAAATCTAAAATGATTAGGATTCTTCAGTGTTATAATACTTCATTTTAAAGCCAAAACTTGTTACATTTTTGAGGTATGTCATATCTATTAGCTTCTTGATTCTAACATTAAATCCCATTCCCTGTGTTAACTGTTCAAGAGCTGAAACCATTCCACACTTACACCCTGCTTAAAATTAAGCTAATCAGCTGTGCCGAAAGAGAGCACCATATTGAATTTAGCTTCTTTTCCTGACTAAAATCATGAGATCTGAATAGGCTTATTTGGAGCACAAATTGCTATCAGCATGTATGTATGTTCACACTTTGAAAAAATATTTAAAGCCTATTAAGTTAATAACTTACATATGCTGCTTAACTATTTTTTCTCTCTGCTGGCTTTCCTCCAATGTGCCACTAATATCTTGAATGTTTTGGAATAATGAAAGGTTTTGCTCTTCAAGATATCTGAACATCTGAAGTACTTCTTCTGTGTCTTTAAAATATATTTCTGGCTCCTAATGAAGGAGAGACAGTAATGCATAATTTCCAGAATGGCACATCTGTTTGCAAACATTTTTTGAAAAAATGGAAATATGGTAAAAGAGGGCATTTGAGGATTATACTCAACTGGCAATAAAGGACTCTGTTTTCCTCATTATTAAATGTATAATAAGCCTTGGTGGCGCAGTGGTTAGAGTGCAGTACTACAGGCTACTTCTGCTGACTGCCAGCTAACTGCAATTTGGCAGTTCAAATCTCACCAGGCTCAAGTTGACTCAGCCTTCCATCCTTCCGAGATGGGTAAAATGAGGACCCAAATTGTTGGGGGCAATATGCTGACCCCAATATGTAAACTGCTTAGAGAGGGCTGTAAAGCACTGTAAAGCGGTATATAAGTCTAAGTGCTATTGCTAAGTGCTATAAATTAGCAAAAAACACATTAATTTCATTTGTCAATTTATATATTATGCAGACTGTACAATTTGCCATGCCACCAATTTTCTGTAAATGTGCTTAAATGTGATGGGAATAGGTGACTGATATACACTGAAGTGCTGCATAATGTCCCTCACTGACACAAGGTTATGGTATATTTATAGACACCATTTGCTATAGAGAGCACAGCAAAATAAGTTCAAAGATTATTTATCAGGTCCACATGTGAAAATCCAATTAAACTGATTTATTATTACTCATGCTTATGCACAGGAAGACTCTCAAATATTTGAGAATGTTCCTGCTAGTTGTTAGATCAGGGTCAATGGAATTCAAGAGGGTTGGACTTAATCCGCTTGTGACTATTTAGAGATTCTAGGCTGATCCCTCTTTTAACTCCGCCCCCAGGTTCTCCCCCTCCTTCCTTACATTACTGGATTGAATCCACTAAAGACCTACTGGATAAAATATATAAAATAAAATATTTCTTTCCTTCTAATCTAAATACCTCATTAATTATAGAATGAATCAATCAATCAACCAATTCTTTGCTTTATTTATTAGGTAATGTTTTCTGCTTCTTTGATTCCTATAACACGGAAAATATGTACAGTAATTCAGATTATGTAGGTAATGTCTGAAAGGTTGTGGGTATTAAATAGTATCTAGAGGCATACTTCTTTTTCAAAAACAGCTTTATATTGTTTTTACAAATGAGTTATTTGTAAAAACATATCCAACACACATCCTCCTATTTTCCCCACAACAATAAGCCTGTGAGATGAATTGAGCGGAGAGACAGTGACTGGCCCAAGGTCACCCAGCCGCTGGAATAGGACAACTCTTGGGTAATGAAACGACTGCAAGCAAACAACCAAATTCAGCACCAAGAACTCCACAGTTTAACTCTGAGATATGTATATTTTAAAGATAAATGTCTTACTTTGTCACAATTCTGGATATCATCCAAGTTAAAAGTGTCCTCTGAAGATAGAGAGAAGCTGTTTTCACTTAGACCACTGCTATTAAAACAAAAATTAACTTAGATATAATTTGTGTGCATACCTTGAAGCTTCCCAAGTAAGTGTTTAATGCCAAGCAGGAAGATTATGCTTGGTAAAGTAAAGATCCCACCTGAGAGAAGAGAAGGGGAGGGGAGGGGAGGAAAGTTGGTATGCATAGATGAGCTTGATTTGGGTTTCTTTCCAATTCCGATTGCTATCACCTTTCTGATGATATATATTTATCATCTATGAATAATTTTGGATCCACTACTCCTTGTGATGACTTTCTAAAGAACCTGTAGTCTCCTGCCAAAAAAAAAAGAGGAAACATATAATATCATTCTTATTTAGCAACAGGAGTTTACTAGAATTATATCATACACGGTGGATAAATGAATCCACCATGAAAGGATTGCCCTAAGCTGGAATAGGCAACTCTGGGAGCATATAACTCCCAATTCCACTTTTTAAATTTTTTGGTGGTCTCTAGAATACTTGCAGAATGTACTGCTGTAATAAGGGGCAAAGCAGATACATTAAACTCCTGCAAGGATTAAAACATCTATTTTTACTGCTTAAAATCTCCAGGTATCTCAATGCAAACTGTGTGATATTTCTTGGCCCTTAAACAAAAATGGAAGCATCCTGTGTAATAAGCATTGTCCAATTACTATCTTATGCATTTTCATAAAATTAACACAGAAAAAGCAAACATGCAAGTGAGAAAAAAAGTTAAAGAAAAAAGTACATAGAAGCAGCTTCTCATATTCTTCATAGAAGTTTTAAGCGCAATAATATTTTCTTTCTAAAGTTACATCATATTATGCTTCTTTCTATAATCTTTCCCGTTTAATCATCAAAACCATGAGTCACAAGTTCATTTTTTCATATTTATGCAACAAGTCCATAAGAGGTGTGCAGTCAGCAATAAATATAAACATGATTTTACTCTAATCAAAGAAGTTAATTTATCCATTTCAGTAAAATCTGCCGATTTCAACCATCCCTCCATAATGAGCAGTGTCAACTCTTTTCATCTCTGTGCATACAGTAATTTCACTGCTATGATCATATACTGAAATAATTTTTCATGGTTTCTTTCTAATTATGTATCCATTAATCTTAAAAGAAAAAGTTCTGGTTTCAATTGAACGTTGATCTTTAAAATAATTTGTATCAAAGTAGGTATTGGATCCATTTTTTTTTTAGCTTTTTTACATGTTCACCAAGCATGATAAAATGTTCTGTCATGTTTCCAACATTCATTTGAAGTGCCTTTCTACATTCTAAATAATTTCTCTGGCATTATGTATCAATCATTTTATAAAAATTCTCTTTGAGATCATAACACAATGTAAATTTCAACTCTTTTAATCACCCTTGCATCTTTCTTCCAGTTTGGCAGCTTGTTTTGTGGTTGCCATGGTGAGAAAGTGAAAGTATGTCAATTACTATAATGGGAATAAAAGGCACGGTTCTTTTTTTTTTCCTTATGTCTCAGTTGGCTCTGCCTAGTCACAGTCAAATAATCTAGCTCATATTACTCTTCTCTTCTTGTTTTGTAAAATCCACCAATTATTACTGTCCACATGCATAAACAATCAATCTTCCTACAGTGGTCCAGTCTAGTCTAACTAACTTTATTATTTTCAAAGATACTTTCATCAAAGAAAAAATATATTATTTCTTCTATTTTTTTAAATCACTATCCTCCCTTTCTGTTTGAAACATCCTAATATTGCAATCTTGATCAGCTTTAAATTAAAATCCTTTAAGATAGGTTTTTTTCTTTTTTTAATTTACAAAAGAAGACAATGAAATTCTTCAATCTTCCCTACTGTTTGGAATATCTTTCTTAGGTTGTGAAGTACTTGAATTGTGAAATGATTAAAAAGGTGAACTTTTTGTCATTCAAATGTCCATAAAAAGTCTGTACAGCAATTCAGGGCAAATTGTAAATCCCTTACTTCTCAAGTGGACTCACAATTAACCACAACAAACTAAATTGCTGTATGTTTTGTTTTGTTTTGTTTTTTGTTTTGTTTTGTTGTTTTGTTTGCAAGGAGAAGCTCTTCCAGAGCACAAGTAGGCAATCCCCTGATTTCTCCTGCCTCTAGATAAATTTTCTGTCACCAGAACCAACTCTTGGTTGGCAATTGAACCATGGTGTTGTCTCCACCTGCAGAGCTGCTTATAGAGACGTCTAATCAGCCATAACATCTCACCCCAAAGCCCAGACTCCTTTCTTTCAAAGGTCTTCCTTATTCCTTACCTTGGTTATTTGAAACTTGTGCCTTTTCCTCAGGGTTGCCTATGATGACTGAGGCTGATTTGTCTATTATCAGTTTCTTGGCTGGCGGCAGCCCTTTAGGATGTGCCATTTTGTCTAAAAGTAGTAGCCAAATAACATAAGAGTCATGTATTTGTAAAAAGAACAAAATATGAACAAGTCAGCAGCTCTATTAATCCTTGCTAAATCCAAACAAGGCTGCCATTGACAGGAAGTGGATACAATCTGCAAATGGTATTAAAGTGTTGTCAAGGTAAATAGTCAAATCATGGGACTGGAGACTGAATTATAATGCAGGAAGCCTAGGAAAATCAGTCATACTAAGACTAAGGATGCAGCAAAAGAGAATGCTGATACATTATTTTGGTCATACATCAACAGAACAATTATGCTCTTAGATTTTTCTTTAATCTTGATGTAATGCCACTACAAATTATTTATTTAAATTCTAAAGTTAGCTATTCAAACGTTACTCCAAGGGCATACAGTTGGTTAAAACTTCATTTTAAAACACTGAAGCAAACAGACTAAAATCAGCAACCTGGAGAAATACACAAATATTCTAAATATTTAAACAGGATCACACATGACCCTGGCTCAGAGCCTGTTTAAAAAAAAATAGTTTTAAATGCTTTCCAGAAGGACAGAAGGGTCAGAGCCAAAGAGAGGGCAATTGTTCCAGAAACAGGACTGACAATTTCACTGTATAAATGTTTCACTATAGTCATTTCAGTATATAAACATCACTAGGATCCTAAAAAGTAAAGTATGTAGTTCATAATGTTCCTTCCTGCGTGAACTGGGTTTTGTTTTTGTTTTTTTGCATCTTCAATAATTTGTGATATGACAAAATGTATTTATACCAACTATTTTTTTTCTTTTAGGACATTGTTTCCTCCCTCCATATCTTGGCATACCTAGATAAAATTTCTATTAAAAAATGTCCCCCAAAAACAATCATGAGGAAACTAATATAGTACAGGAATAATCTAAGAGTGCTTTTTTACTTTTCAGTAAGAGAATACACAATTTTACTAGACATGGGAATGACATCCATTAGAATTATAACTCTTTTGTTGAATTAAGATTTTTCATGAGTGCTCTTTGAATACAATTTTTGCTTCACACTGTACACATTTAATTGTTATACAATCTAACCTAAACTTTACAATAAATTTAGTCTGCTAAGACTTGGTCTTGACAAATTTTGATTCATATAATGTTTCTATGATTTCCTCCTCTGGAAGCTGCTCATATAGTGATGCCAGACTGACTAATCCAATAATTTCCTGAATCTTGTGAAGAAGACAATACTTTTCTTTCTTCAGTTTTTTTAATACTTCTTCACTTATTGTGGACCCAGGATGCTCTCTGAGCATGATTGTTTTCACAGAGTTGTTTTACCACTCAATTAAGTAACATCTACAGTGCCAGGAAAGGAGGTGGGGTTGCCCTGTTTATATACAGTAGCTTATCCTATCAATTGATAGGGTTTTCTTTTTTTCCTCGGTAGTTGAGGCTTGTTTATTTGTCTGAGTTGCTAGTTCCTTGATTAGGGTATTGTTTATTGCTTGATTGTCTAGTGTTAATCCTGTTGTTGATCCTTGCTTATCTGGGAATAGATTGCTGCTGCAGAGGTGTTCTGGAAAAAGGGTTGCTTCTTTTTTTAGCTTTTTTAACCTTTGTTTTTTTACAGTCGGATAAGCAGGGATCCAACACCAAGATTAACACTAGACAAACCATCAATCAGTAAAGACAGGCTAGCCAAGTAATTATCAAGGAAAAGACCACACCTTCACCAACTGATAGGGCAATTACTGGGAGGGCAAAACCATATGCATTTTTCTTTGGTGATTTCTCTGGATTCAATCACTTATGTACATGTTTTTAGTTTTTCTATTTGGTAAATTGATGGTTTGTTTCCAATTGTGGTTTTAGTATCTTAATGAGCCGCCATTCATCTTTTGTTAACATGAACACTTCTGATACATTAAACAAATTGGCCATAAAGGATGCCTTTGGAATTGGATATCCCAGTGCTTTCAGGTACAACAAGTAGAGGGGAATATCCCACTTCAGTAAGCTGTGCCCCATGGACGATAATTATTACAAATGAACCAGTCAATATGATGCGTGTCTAAGTCACATATTTGTTTGTTCCTATTTGCCACCTTCCCTGCAAACATAAAGCAGGAGATGGGAATATATTAAAAGTATCATAGAGAAAGTATGCTAAACTCCTCCGTTATTCAGAAACTTTACTCACAGGCAATCTCACATTAATGGAAATTCAATGCTTCCCTTTCTTTTTTTTTTACATACATTAAAACTTCCTGCCTTTATATATTTTCCTTTATATATTTGCAATTTCGTTTGTTCCAGATGTGTTAGCCTTGCATCACTCAAGATTCCTAGTTGGTGTGCTTGCTAGAATGATTACAGCAGTATTTCCCCACACTGTAATTTAAATGGTCAATGGACCACTGTGTACTTACTCGCTTTATTTTGCAATATAATGGAGGCTGCAATTAGTTTGGCTTTATCAGCAGCTGGTGGGAAAGAAATAAGGGATTTTGATGGGCTTCTTTTCCAGTCTTTCTTCCTCTTTGCCGTCTGCTGCTCTTGCCATGCTTTGGGAGAAATACTAAACAAAAAGGCTTCATACGATAAATATAGCTTCAAAAGGTCTTCAGTGTTTGCAATTTCACTGCACATGTCAAAAGAGAACAAGGGATATATATTATAGATGTACAATGCCAAGCAGACATTTTAAAAATACCTGAAAAAGCTGAGTAAAGCATTTCCCCTCAATTATAATATATGGTTTTATAATCATTCTTATTAGTACTGGAGGTAATTGTGCTATGTCTGGGTAACAAAGTTTTTCAAAATTACTTTAATTTGAAGAAGATTATTTGATCAAGGAACTTTCTGTCCTTTATCACAAACATCTGTGAACTTGTTCAGAAATTTAAAAAAGAACAATTGAATATACTTTATAAAAAAGAATAGAAAATATTAACTTGGGCTTAATAAGAACATCTATTCAATTTTCCGTTTATTTTATAGTTCTATAGATTCAGCTTTCTGAATCTCAGCTGCCACTTCTCAGTTGTCCATGGTATAAATAGTGTACATTTTAAAGATTTTGAGCTGGATCATTTGGTGCCTTTCTATATGACAGATGTATAATAACCCTTGTGTAGATATCTGATACTTGAAATGCAAGTTCATGGAGCAAGAAAATGCTGCATTGTGGAAAAATATACTAAGAATCATATCATCAAGAATCCTTTCCATAAATCTCTCTCATAAAGCAACAAGAAAGAGTTCACCTTTTAAGGGAGAACAGTTCATTCATTGCTATCCTCAGTTCTGTTGTTACTTCCATTTTGTATTTTGCCTCTTGAGTTGCCCTAGAAAAAGGCTGCATGTTATTTTAATACATATTCATATTGAAATAGAGAGTCAATCTGATGTAGTAGCTAAGCCACCACACTAGAAATTAGGAGACTGTGAGTTCTAGTATCATCTTCGGTATGTAGCCAGCTGGGTGACCTTGGGACAGTTGTCTCTCTCTACCTTGGGATGGAGGCAATAGCAAACCACTTCCAAAATCTTGCTAAGAAAAGTGCAGGGACTCAGGCAGTTGCCAGGATCAATACTTGAAAGTACCCCTTTTCCAAATATTGAAATAGTTATACAGATACAGTTTATATCTCTTAAATAAATAAAATAAATAAATCTCTTAAATCAAGAAAGAAGTGGTATTTTTGCCTCTTCAATTCAGTAGTAAGAGATGATAATTGTATAAACCATTGGTAATCCAGCAACTTAATAAGAAAATAACTTGAGGATAATTTTAAAGAAAACTTAAAAAAAAACAATGAAACTTATTTTTTATCAATGTGGAAAAAAATCTAATGTGACATTCAGCAATTATTTTTATTACTTGAAAATACTGAAAATGAAGAACATAATAAAATTTCCCTTGATGTAAACCTGTTTGTCTAAAGGAAATTGTATGATAGCTGGGTCCTAATATCGTTTTTTTCTTATAATAAGAAATTCTTCAGGAATCTTTGGAAACTCCCTATTCCTTTTCTGTGTGATAAGGTAGACAGTGAAATCACATCTACAGAAACAGTTTCTTTACTTGTAATAGAATTCTGTTTCTAAAACTGAATTAGTTTATTGTTAGTTCCTATTAGTCTTACCCCTTTAGCTGCTCGCAATGAGAAATTTTGAAGTATTACATCTGAGATCTAATGGCATAAATTAGAAAGATCCCAAATCTAGCAGGTGGTAGTCACCTAATGAAAGAAATTGTTTTCAAATGCATAGGTATGCTGACGCACTATTCTGCAGTTCCTCTAAATACATTAATTTCTTATTCAAGCAAAATTGGCCAAACAAAATTGGCCAAATCATGATGCTAGGGAAGCAAAGTCTCTTTTGGGATGATTCAGAGGGTATATGAGTATGCAAGCCCACTGCAGTTATGCATTATAACTAATAGTGGCAATGATTGATGTGGGGGCATCATAAATCCCAGAGTTACCATTGCAGAGATGATGATGCTTGTGGTAAAGATTGAGATATCTTGGCAGGGTGGGCTGGAATTAATCTAGAGGTGAATAGCTTATTTAAGGAACTGGATTAGGGAAAAGTAAAGAATGCCAGTTGCCCACAGCATAGAATGCATAGATGCAGTTCAGAAAACAGCTATCTATGGGCTTTTATGTATGTTTTTATTCATATTCTGTAACAGGAATGTACAGTTCCTGAATGCCTTATATTTGGCTCCTTAAACTCCTGCAAAAGCTGCTGAATTATGATGTTTATAATGTGATATGGGGACATTATTAATGTCCCGAAGGGTAATCATAGAGACATTTAATAATATTTATTTTATTCAATATAATATAAGCTAAATTAAATCAAACTTATGGCTGGTCTAACACACTTTTTCTTGGGCATCAATATTTTAGAACGTGATCCCCATGACATCATTCAAAAGCCAAGGATGACCAATTAAAAAACTTCTAAAAGCTAAGAAACATATCTAGCAGAGAGAAAAGGAAAGCATTTAGGTAGAAGAGAGAGTGTCCATTTCCTGCAATTTCTCTTTGAGGGCTTTTTTTACTGGGGAGAGCAGAAGAGGAAATCGGACAATGAACCTTTGAAGTCACAGTCCAAATGTGGCCACTACAGTCAGCTCTAGAGTTAAAAACAGAATTGTAACTAACAATTTAAGGGCTTCTACAGAGCTCCTATCATTTTGTCTGAGAAACTCCTCAAATCCAATGGTATCGTCTTCTAATTTTGTGTCAGCTATTCTGGCCCTCCTCTCCTCCTTTGCTGCCATCCTCTCCAACTTTGCCATGGTGCGCTGTTTTATTTTAACAGAGTACTGGAGAAAGAAAACAATAGCAAAATGTTATGTACAAAACATGTTAACGTATGGTAACTTGTTATACCCAAATCATTCCCATGCACTTCTCTGGCACTGAGCCCTTTGAAAAGAACTTGATTAAATATTGCTTTTAAAAAAAAAGATATTGATTTAAAATAGTGACTTGGATTTCATGTGTATGTGTGTGGGAGAGACAAGCCTATATGTTCCTGTCAAGCAAGCCATTGATTACTTTCCCCAAATTACTTTCCTGAATCATTTCTCACACGTGTGTCACCTTTCTCCATTTTGAAAATTATGAATACCATTTATTGCTACATGATAGATTCAGAAATGTGAGCTAGCATAGAACTATGTGTGTTCTATTTTTTTAAAGTCTATAAAATCTTGAAAGTGCATTATTAACTAGCAGTCCATCATATCCTTTTCTTGATTCTCTAACTAATAAAGAGGAATCATTAGTTCATTCACATATCATTTAATGAAATCTTCCTAAAAGTGTCAGGATTCTTTCTTCTATTCTCTTTGTATCAGCTGCAAGTACATACCGGTAGCCTATCTTCAAACTACTTTAGCTATTCTTAAATAGCCCCATGATTTTTTTCCTATTTCAGCTCTCCAAATTGGATCTTTTCACCACATTTTTTGGTATTCTAGCAAAGTCCACTCATCAGCTGTGACTCACTTCTCCCTCAGCCTAATGATTATGCCGTAGCAGAAGAGGTGTGTAAAATTGCACATATAAGTCTCTGCATGATAAAACTGGTTTCAGGTAGCTTGTGCTATAACTGAAACAGGCTCTGTTTGGTCTGTGTGTGGGAGCAGTTGGGCTGCTCTGTTCTGGATATTGGAAGATAATTGTAGTGGGCAGAGAGGCAATAAATAGCAAACAGCCAAGGACATTGCCAGTGACTGAAAGGTGGCAGGGGAAAATGGGAAGGGAAGGCTCTACAAAGGCCTGGGGCCAATGAGTGTATGCCCTGTTGGGAGCTGCTATATGTTCTAGTGAGCTTAAAATATTCTAATAAAATAATATAGATCTGAATTAGATCTATATACAGGTAGCCTTCGCTTAACAACCAAGCATTTAATGACCAGTCGAAGTTACAATGAATCTCCAAAAAAGGAAATTATGAGCCAATTCTGGAGTTCTGACAGCCACATTCCCCCACTGTCATGTGACTGCATTTTGGGCGCTTGATAACCAGGTTGCATTTATGCTGTTTGCAGGGTCCTGTGGTTTCATGATTGGGATTTTTGATGGGGGTTTTTCACCAGTTTTGGACTATTTCAGTTTTGAGCAAAAAAAAATATCTCATTGGATAAAACAGATTTGTTTAACGACAGCTCTGTTGCTTAACGGGCATCTGCTTAATGACTACCACAAAAAAGATTGTAAAATCAGGCCTGATCACTAAAAGACTTTCATGACTTATGACCATAATTCAGGGTTCAGTTATGGTCCTAAGTAAAGGGCTACATGTATGACAAATGCTATACAGATAGATATTTAATTTATTCGTGTTAGACACTACACAACTCCAACCTAGTCTGACAGTGTACAATAAAGCAAACAACATTAAAGCAGAATGCAAAAATGATAAAAAAAGAAAAGATCCAACTACCTACAGCCACACACAATTCAACAGGAGTTCCAAGCAACCTAACCTGAGATCTAGGAGAATAGCTAAATCTTGAAGGTTTTCTAGAATGCCTGCAGAAACATAAACACATATACTACTATTTTTATAAGGTTTATAAAAACTGTTACCTCCAATAGAAATAGCTCCTTCTCTTCACTGATATAATCTGCTATAGACTGTTTGTCACTTTGACAACCTTTAAAAAAAATGTTGGGATATTTTTTTCTCTTGATATTCTGCAGCCTATATTTTTAAATAAAGCCATGTTATCAGTGACAACACAATTAAATTGATATTTTAAAACTTGAAATGTTAACTGTTTGACCACATATTAAACTAAAGTTGTATCATGCCAAACCAAAGGATAAGGAAACAATGCTAGAAATAAACCAAACTACTCTGTAAAATACCCATTTTGCAGATGACTATGTAGAATATTCCACAAAAGCAAGATTTCTTTTCCTCTTTTGAGGTACATGCCAGAGATGCGCCATCATATTACATAGTTCCCTGAAGACAAGAAGAAAACAAATCTACCAAACAAGACCTGTTCTCCCCCCACCCCACCTTTTATCTTCAGAATAGATTTCAGAGGGTCCCTGTTGTTTCAGCACAGCTGGATGAGGCTTGGGAAAATGTGTTTGGAAGATAACTTATACCCCTTATACAGATAATTTTAATATGACTTCTTCTGACCCGTATGGAATGAGTGAGGGGCGAGAAAAAAACTCCAGAAAATAGTGTGACCTCACGACTGAGAGTAACATGCAGGATCTGAAGCACCAACCTAGTAATAAGCTGAAGGAAGTCCCGAGGTTATATGATTCAGGGTTTCCAGAATCTTTATATAATTAGAGGCTATGAGGAACAAACAGGAAAAACTAGAAGTCTTAATGATAGGCATTATAGGTAATCCTCAATTTATGAACATTAGTTTAATATTGATCAGAGTGATTCTGCAGTCATATGATAAAAATTGGCAACCAGCATGAATTTTTGACAATTGCAGTGTCCAGGTGTCATATGATTTTCATTCATAACCTTCCAAAGGACCTGACAAGCAAAGCCAAAGTTAGGGGAAGCTAGATTCCCTGAATGACCTTGGCAAAAAAAGATTGCAAAATAGAGCATGACTCACAATGACTGCCTAGCTTAGTGATGGAACTTGTGGTCATGGGGCAATAAGGTAAGGACTAACTTTACTAATACCTGGTGGGATAAAACTCATTTGTGGAATGCAAGGATTGAAGGGTACCACTTACTCCAAAGAGTATGCCAAACAAATGGGGGGGGGGGGAAGATTGGCATAAAATTTGAAAGATGTT
>JANHFL010005374.1:27027-37368 GCA_032468155.1 Oxyrhabdium leporinum
TTTATATTTTTATATTTTTATGTGAACTGCCCCGAGTCCTCGGAATGGGGCGGTATATAAATTTAATAAATAATAAAAAAAATAATGTTTTATGAACCAGCATGCTAATCCATGAAGCAAGAAACCCACATAACATTGCATGCCTATGCAGTCGTATGTGGAGGACTTATTAAAATGAATGAAACATACTTGAATCAGTTACCTCATTGATATTGGTAGCTTACTCTCTCCTAATGTGAGAACATATTAAGGTAATTCTGCTGAAATAGATTGATTGGCATCTGGGGCTACCAGCAAAGAATTTGAGTATCTCTTACTTTTTCTGGGAAAAAAAATAGTTTTTTGGGATGGGAGGGATACAGAGACGTGAGCAGGAGAACATTTTTGAGAACTTTTGCAAAAATGAGAAAAAGTAATCTCTCCAGATAAGACTCATCTGTAAGCAAGCCCTGATCTGGGTCCCAGTTTACTCTTCTTTCCATACTGGTGGATCACAAAACAGTGCGTAAATCACTTGATGAAAGAGGGTATCTTTTCTTAAGAAGAAAGACATTAGGAAGAAACAGATAATTCCATGACATATAATCTCAAATTGTGGTTTGTTTTCAGAGATGGGTATATAAAGGCAGTTGGTGATGCAAGGGCCATTCGTGAGAAATTCTCTGGAGCAACTTTTGACAAAATAATTGATTGTTCGGGAAAGTGCATTTTACCAGGTTGGTATGGATTTATTGCACCAAGCATAAATTTATGTATTTATAGAGGGGGGGCAAGCCATGCCTCTATTTTACTACTTTCTTTTCCCTTGAAATGAAAAGGACTGGGTAAAGGACACAGAACATTCTGAAAGAAAGATGGTTGGGTCAAATTGGATGTATCTGTTAAGCATGCCAGGACTTTAATATATAATATGTAAAATCAGAACCAGAAGCTTCAGTTAGTGCAGAACGTGGCAGCAGGTATCAGGCCTTCTATGTCATTCTTGACATAGAAGAATAACACAGAAGAATCTGACCCAAGTTTAGTTTTTTATTTGCTTATATAGACAGAATCTTGCCAGACTAAACCTATACTATTCTAACCCTCATGGAAATATCCTGGGAAATTCTAGTGAGTGGTTATCCTAAATCTCTTCCTCTGTCTCCAAGCTGTGTTGCCTCTTGTCTTGCCCCACCTCTTGGAATGTGCTACCTCCTTCCAAGGAAACTGACTCTTAACTGTAGTCCGTCACACCATCTCCCCTTTTATAGACACAATCCATCACATGTCAGTGGTGTTGGTTTATAGGACATGAGATGCCACTGCTTCAGGAGCTGTAGTGGTTTCTAGTCTGTTTCCAGGTACAATTCAAGCATTCATGTCTTGGGACTGGGCTACTCTTCTCAATTTTTTCTATTACATTCTAGTATTAATTTTGTTATAATTGCAGCCTTCTCTATCTGGTGTTCCCCAGAGATCTTCAGAGACTGCATTTCTCACAATCCCCCAGCCAGCACCACAGTTACAAAACTGTTTGGAAGATCTTAGGCCAGGCATTTTCTCCCAACTTGACAGAAATGGCAGAACTATTGTCAAGATTGCATGCTGCCTTGAGAGCTCCTTTGCGTTCCTGAAGGTTTCCTGGTCAAAGAATGAGTAGCACAAAAACAAACTTCAATTGTCTAATATGTATATGTTAAGCAGGCAGCATAGAGCTAGATCAAGAAGCTTCAGAACTGAAATACTAGCAGTCTGAAAAAGAATACATTAAAAATGCCCTGAAAAATATAAAGATTTAATACGGTTTAACATTTCCATCCATGGATAGTTGGATGCCTATTTACAAGACTGATGCTATAGAAAATTTTCAAATAAAAAAATTATAAACAAACAAACAAATATCCCCAGGCAGGACATATGGATCCATTGTCCCACAATCCCACTTCTCAGTGGCTGGAATTCAGATAAAAGTGAAATACAGTATTTGGGCCAGTTACTATGTCTCAGCCCAGTCTATCTCAAAGTATTGTCGTGAAGATAAAATTGGAGTGGGAAATACTATATATACACCACCCTGAGCGCCTGTAGAAAGTTGGGATTTAAATCTATCAAGTAAACGAATAAATCACATTACAATTACACTCTTCATTAGACTGTAGAAGTTGCATGAATATTCTGAAAGACAAGGGATGATTAATCTCTTTCTAGTGAATTTTCTACAAAATTACATGCAAACAACAGTTTCTCTTCTCTCTGTTTCAAGTTCTCAATTTCTAAACATGCAATGTAAGGCAGTTGCTAATTGCATGATTCATTATTAAAGTTTGGTAATTCTCTCTTCTGTACTAATGGCTAAGTTTGAAAACTCCAGAATTCATATTTACTTTATATTTAATTTATTTCTAATTAGGTCTAGTAGATGCACACACACATCCTGTATGGGCTGGTGACAGGGTTCATGAATTTGCAATGAAGGTAAGTTACAACATTTAGAGAAGATTTTCTTTCTATTATACTGTATGTGTCTGAAATGCTTTTCTGCTTAGTTTGGAAATGGAGAAGTATTGTAACATTGGGTGCAGTCATTGAAATGGGACTACACTGACTTCAGGTCCCTGAGATATGGCAACAACAGAATAATGAATGAACTTACTCATTTTATAAGTTTGATAAAAATGTAGTTCTTGCCTCTGAAAGTTCATTATTGTAAGTTCATCAGTATTTTCTAATATTGCACTTGAAAAGGCTGTTTTAATCCACAAATAAAAATGGTTAAAATTTAAAGACATGACCAATGTTGTGCAATAGTTTTGCTGCCAAAAGTAAGTAAACATCAACTCCATGTTTTTAAGATAAATTTTGGATCGCATGAATAGATATAATAAGCCAAGCTCTGTAGGGCATTTAACGTTTTGTCTTGAAATTAGCTATTTTTTTATCCCCAAAAAGAATCATCTTTTTACACATCTGCCACAGATGGCATTATTGATTTTATTTATTTTTGAAAAAACTTTCAACTGGAAGAGTATATAATTTTTAAAAATTATCAGGTTCTGATATATCTGTATAAGTCCATAGTAGGATCTTCTGATTTAAAAGGACAGTATACCAAATACCTCTGCAGATCCCTTAAGTTTTTCCTTACTCTGTTTGGCTGCAAAGCTGGGGTTCAACGATGTAAATGTCATATTATCCGCAAGGATGCTTAATAAATATAATTTATCTCCAGATTTAATTCCTTGAATTTGATTGTCAGTGCACAGTGCAATTGCTAGGTCATCTAAAATCAAATTAAATGAAAGAACTGATTTGATATCCTTGTTTAGTACCTCACAAAATAACAATGAAGTATGATAATTGCTAAGTCTTATTTGCACAGTTGTACAAATATAAATCTGAGCAATCACATTAGTAAAATAGGGCCTGAATTTATACATTTTAAGTCTCTGGAAAATTGAATGCCTTAAAAAAGCCAGTGAACATATAGCTGACTCATATTAACCATACAATATTTGATATTTTCTAAGACAGACTATGTTTCTTTTGTTGTCTAAACAATATATTTAAGATGATTGCTGATATTTTGTATATAATTTATACAAATTAATCTAAATTAAGAAGTAAAAATGGTCAATAGGAGATTATCTCCTGTGGATGTTTTCCCAATTTAGGAATTGAAATTATTTTAGAATCTTTTCAGGAGAGCTTTCCTAATGTAATACTCTGAACTTTGTCCCAGGCACATGTTTCATGGATGATTCTGTTTTTAAGTTGGCAGGTGCTTCCTATATGGATATTCATCAAGCTGGAGGAGGAATACATTTCACAGTGGAGCAGACTCAGAAAGCCCAAGAAGATGAACTCCTTAAAAGTTTCAAAACCCGATTGTTACGGATGCTCCGAGCAGGCACCACTTTGGTTGAATGCAAAAGTGGATATGGTTTAAATCTGGAAACAGAAATGAAGATGCTCAGGGTCATTGAACAGGCTAAAAAGGAATTGGACATTAGTATTTCTTCCACCTACTGTGGAGCCCATGCAGTTCCTAAGTAATTATGTGTTGTTTTGTTTATAATATCGCTTGAAGTAGAGTTGGGCACAGATGACTTTTCAAAATTGTCCACTAAATTTTTGGGCATAATTACTTTCTGCAAGAAAAAATGGAAAGTGGGAAGCCAGGGAGTTGCACACTGAGGGGGAGATGATTGTATAATGGAAGACAGGACATTGATAATATCCTCTGGCCACCTTATAATTAAACAGTTCTTACTTCATCTAATGATTTTTAGGTATAGAGCAGGGGTGTCAAACTTGATTTCATTGAGGGCCGCATCAGGGCTGTGTTTGACTTCATGGGGCCAGGGTGGGTGTGACCAGGGTGGGTATGGCCAGCTCGACATCACTCATGTTGGGGGGCACTTGTGGTGGCCTGAGTACTCTGCTAGTGAAAAATGGAGCACCTGAGCTCCATTTTTGGCTGTGAAAGCTTCCTGCAACTGTCTGCCAGTGAAAATGGACCTTTGTTTTTGCTGGCAGAGGCACCATGGGCTGATCCTTCACTGTTTCCAGGGCAGCCCCGTGGGCCAGATCTAAGCACCCCTTGGGCCAGATCCGGTCCCTGGGCCTTGAGTTTGACACCCCTGGTATAAAGGAATGAGGAGCACTGCTCAATTCACCTGATTTTGCAGATTTGTTGTATTTTCTCTTTAACAGAGGGAAAAATGCTACAGAAGCTGCTGATGACATTATTAACACCCATCTTCCTAAACTCAAGGAATTTGATCTTAATGGTGAAATACATGTTGACAATATAGACGTCTTCTGTGAGAAGGGTGTCTTTGATCTGAGTTCTACCAAAAAAATTCTTCAGGCTGGAAAAGCTATAGGGTTACAAATGAACTTCCATGGGGATGAGCTGCATCCAATGAAAAGTGCTGAGGTATGCCTTTGCTAAAATGCCTTTGCTTTTGATTCTGTTCTGAGATAAAAGCAAAGACAAATATACCATGCTAATGTGCAGTACAACATTTTGGCAATAAGTAACAGAGAAATTTAGCAGCAGCATACGAAGTTAATCTTTTTAAAAGCTGAACCTCCTAACCTTTGCAGATCACTTTTCAAACATTGATTTTGCTTATCTTTCCTTATGATGTAAAATTAAAGGACGTACTCTTCTTTTTATCTTTTTCATTGTATCAAAAATATATAGTTTAATAGTTGCTACATCATACTTTGATTGTTCAAAAAATTATCATTACTATTGTCTGATAATTTATATAATACAGAATATTCTAATATAAGCTACAGCTAAACAGTATTTAAAAAGTGCTGGTGATATTCCAAATATATTTGATCTATTTAATGAACTAAAGCAAAAAAAGTTATGGATTATAATTTAATGTCATCTCTTTCTTCCGGTAGTTATTCATGTTTTACTTAGAAAAAATAACTCTCAAGCAAACACTGACACATAAAAAAGAAGCACATTTCATAGTGGTCTCTAAAGGCATCTGAAAGCTTATGCATTCATTTTGATCGTAATATACCATGCCCATATTTAGATTAACCACAGTTTTGAACAATGGGAATTTGACTGCATGCTCCTTTCTCCCCTTCCTTATTTTCATCTGACCAAGAGAAATCCAGATATGTTTCAATTTTTAAGTGTTATGCCTCCTCTGTCAGATAATAAACCATCATATGAGAAATCCTTTCTGTTCTGGTTTTCCAGGAAAGACAGGAGGGGCTAGATTCCAGGAGCTGGACTCATTATATTGCATTAAGCCAGGTTCCTCCAATTATTTTCAGGCAATGGACACACTTAGTTTTGAATTATGTGAAGGAAGACACATTTCATAAAGTCCAAGGACAAATTAGCAAAATATTATTTAACTGGGTTGACAATTTAATACATTTCTATATTTTTATTACTTCCCTTATCTCATTTAAAAAAAACACACCATAATATGCTAGCAGCTTTTGGAAGAATTTTTGGGTTGCTCTGAAACTTTTGGAATATTATAGATGTTAGTTTCATACTTGTAAAATCATGTTTTCATGTGATATGCAAATGTGACCAGGAAATATCTAAAGCAGTGACTATTTTAGCTTGCATCTTATAACCTATTGCTGCTTTATATTATTGTTGTTCTTAAAACTGGATTTTATTTGCATATTTTACATTTCACTGATGTTTCTTTGTCACATTTGGCATTATAGCTTGGAGCTGAACTGGGTGCACAAGCTATAAGTCACCTAGAAGAAATTAGTGATAAAGGAATTGTTGCCATGGCCCAGGCAAAATGTGCAGCTGTCCTATTGCCAACCACTGCCTACATCCTGAGGTAAGTGCAATGCTTTAATCTGGATATTAGGCTTTAGATAAATATTTGCTGTATAAGGAATACCTCTCATGGAACTCAGTGGGCCCTACAACTAAGTCAACAACTTAGAATTAAGCTACGTAGTTTCAGTTTCAAATTAAATATTTTCGCACAACTTGGAAGACAACTGAAAACCAAAGCCCAGTTTAGAATATATTTATTTTTTAATTTATTTATTTAAAATATTTGCATGGTCACCCATCTAAGAGCACAACTCTAAGGAGTTCACAATAACAATCAAACTAAATAATAACATATGAAACAAGAATCATTTTTTTAAAATATCAACAAATTCAGTGTTCAATAAGGATAAATTAGCAAGTCTGTATTATCTAAGTTTTCTATAACATGCTTACTCTTATTCTGGTATTTCAGGCAGTAGAAAACGGCAATCTTGGAAATTTTTGATATGCTGGTCAAGGCTGAAATAGTGGGCTAGTAAAGTCAGCTATTTGTCCCATATGAACAAGAATGTCTATGTGAATGGAATGCTCACACACCAGGTCACAAAGAGGACCAGAGATTCAGGGGAATTCCATGCTTACTATCCCCGACCATATAAAGTCTGATGGTCCTGTAAAGATGATGGAGATAAGAATTCTAATGCTTCCATTGAGAGTGTCAACTAAGCTCTGCTAAATTGTTCTTTATGTCACCTGGGAGTCTCTGTGTACATACTGTTCTTACTTTTGGCAGTTTTTATATTTTGAATTGGAATCCACAGTCATGTGAGACTTAAATGAGTCTTACTTCCAAGCATCCATGCACGGGAGTGAGTTATAAATCATTTTTTAATTTTCTAGTTCTGGTGTTTCTAATTAAAACTTAATTAGATTAAAAGATATATTCATAATGTAATGTTATTATCCTGAATCTCTTATCATCCCATTACAGAAGAAATTGCTTTTTTTCCTTTGTAATGTTAGAACATTTGAAATTATATATGGCGAATGATCTAATGCATTTAATTTTGTTTTTCCAATACTTTTTCTTCTTTTTCTTTTAGATTGAAACAGCCTCAAGCTAGAAAAATGTTGAAAGAGGGAGTGATTGTGGCTCTTGGCAGTGATTTTAATCCAAATGCTTACTGTTGTTCTATGGTAATGCTGCCATACTGGTGACTGTTGGAATCATAATGATTGTTCATTCACTGTTCCTTTTCTTCTTATAATCTCAAAATGTAGATATAAAAATACTGTGTTTCATTTTTTTATATTGGTGATCTATGAACTGAATTACAAATTGAATGCTGGGGATTTAATGCTGATAGTATAGCCCCGCACAGAAAGCAGTTTTCCACAAGATTTTCCAGAAAGAAAATGCTTTTGAACACTTGAATTCCATGTAGATAGACCTGAGTTTCTCAAGAGAAATGCATGGGTCATATAGAGATCATTATTCTCTTTTGTAGTCTCTGGATCTCCCAAGATTATATTGCCGAAGTGTAATTTTAAACCATTAAGTAATGGCAGTGCAATTTTGGAAACCTGTGAAATCCACAAAACACAAACAGTTCCCAAACTACCATCTCCCACCTCCCACACCCCAAAATGATCAGAAATGGCTGAAATTGTCATTCCTGTCCCCTCTGCTGACATCATTACATCCTGGTCAGGTTCTCTGAGGCACAGAGCTACCAAAAAAGTAATTAATAAAACAGAATGGGATTATCTGTTCCCTTTTGTGTCTTCCAGCCCACCTATTGTATGAATCAGAATGCCTAATTCCACAAAATAGTGTTTAAAATGCCTGACATTGCTTATGGTTTGAATCATGCCATAGTTTGGAATTCATAGCAAACTGAGCTTGGAAGCTTTCAGAAGTGACTGATGTAACTGTTGATCTATTTAGTAAATTCTGACAGCACTTTTGGTTTTTTTTCATTAGCTGATGGTCATGCATTTAGCCTGTGTAAACATGAAGATGTCCATGAATGAAGCCTTAGCTGCTGCCACCATTAATGCTGCTTATTCTCTTGGGAGATCTCACACCCATGGGTCTATCGAAAAAGGCAAACAAGGAGATTTCATTATCATTAATTCTCCAAGGTAAGAGTGTAAAGTATTCATTAGTTGACATTATTGAAAATTAGTTAGACTAGGAAAGTATTATAAGTAATAATGCTATTAACTAATAATAAAAGTTGAAAATTCCTCTGAGTCACGCTTGGTTCATAGTGATGTCCTAGCTATTCATACCTTCCATTAAATAGGAAGGCACTTAACCATACCATTCTGTGCTTGTTTATCTTTTTTGATCATATATAGACTATCTAGTATTTCTTATTTTGTTCTCTGCATAAAATATAATTATCTACTTCTTTCAGGTGGGAACATGTAATCTATCAATTTGGCGGCCATCAAGAATTGATTGAATATGTAATTATTAAAGGAAACATTGTTTACAAAAATGACAGAATTCTGCAATACTAGGTATATTCTATAAGAATAAATACCACAGTTGCCAGATCTCCAAATTTCACACAGAACAGTATGATCTCACAATTATTTAAAACCTGAATGTTATGCTTGTTTCCCGTACACAAGTCCAGGATTTAATTGATTTTCATTCCTATTTTTAATGAAAACAATGGCTTATTTCATTTTTAATGTTAGTTTTTCTCAGCAAATTATGAAATAAATATGTATAGTTCTTCAATCTTCTTCGTTTCTTTCAATTCCAGTTTATATCATTTGTAATTGGAGTAAGAATACAATAAAGAAGATTCAAATAACTGCACATTTGCTATCTTGTCTTCATGAAGAAGTTGATTTGTATTTCTTTTGACTCTTATTAGTTAATGGGAAGAACTGAAAAGCAGTTTATAATGTAGCATAGGAGGGTTATATACGCACACGTGGAAATTTTGTGTTTGGGGTTTTTTTTGAGGTAATCCATAGGAATCCAATTTCATAGCAATTGCATGTTCTGAGATATGGAATCAATCGTAACTGGTAATTTAACCAGTTGGTAATTGAATCCAGGGAGAGCTATAGGAGTTTTTCTGTTTGGACTAGAATATTGTCTTAATGCGGCTTCATATTTTCTGATTTTTACGACAATCCCCAGCTTTGCTTCATTCTCCTAGTTTCATGGTTCACTCAGTAGCTGCATATCCAGACAGCTAGTTAGATATGATTTATTCCAGTCCACGGGATGACACAATCTAAGACAGCATGCATTGTTTTGTCTATGTAGCCAGTCTACACCTTAGTCATGAGGCCAACATGTGGTGCTGTCCTACTCACCTTATTGTGGGTCAGCTTAAGGTGCAGTGATTAAGAGATATCCCAATCAGCAATTAACACAACCAATTCTTACTTTCCACTGTGTATGCTGAGACTGGGTATGGAGGCAAGATGGACAGACAGCTAGCACAGTAGCTTTAGTCACATGTCAGAAATATTGTGCCTTGCTATTACCTGGAGTAATAGTCTCTTTCCACACCATTAGAGAACATGATAAGCTAGAACCTGTAGCAGCACCAATGATCTACAAAAAGAGCTTAAGTTCAGGTTACTTCCTTACTCAGTTAGTGTTACTGATGCTACTCCTCTCCTAAAGTCATGTCAGTCTAGCACAGGGGTGTCAAACGCAAGGCCCATGGGGTGGATGTGGCCCACAGGGTGCTTAGATCTGGCCTGTGGGGCTGTCTTGGAAAAGCAAATGACTGACCTGCGGTTCCTTTGCCAGTGAAGTTGAAGCTCAGGAGGGCCGCATGCGGTCCTGCTGACCTCCGTTTTCAGCTGCAACAGCCTCCTGCAGCCCTCTGCCAGTGAAAATGTCCCCCCCCCCAAGCTCTGTTTTTGCTGGCAGAGGGCTAGCAAAATAAACTAAAAACAAAACAAAAGAAAAGAAGAAATGTTTCCCCTTTTGCATTTGAACATCCAAGAAGGGACAGGAAAGGAGAAAGGAAAAGAGGAAAGACAAAGAAAAAGATGGGAAGATGGGAAGAGAGCAAGGAAGGAAAAATAAGAAA
>JANHFL010005374.1:37468-50716 GCA_032468155.1 Oxyrhabdium leporinum
GGGAAGATGGGAAGAGAGCAAGGAAGGAAAAATAAGAAAAGAGGGGAAGAAAGAAGAAAGGAGAATAAGAGGGAAGGAAAAAGAAGAAAAAAGGGAGGAAGGAAGGAAGGAAAGAAGGGAGGAAAGAAAGAAAGAAAGAAAGAGATTATAATGGAAAGGAAAGGAAAGGAAAAAGGAAGGAGGGTCTGAGGGAAGTGCTGCCTTGACACTTAACACTTGTGCCCCCGACATGAGTGATGTCGAACTAGCCATGCCCATCCTGGCTACGCCCAATCTGGGCTCACCCACCCTGGCCACCACCACCCCCAAGGTCAAACACAACCCTGATGTGGCCCTCAATGAAATCGAGTTTGACACCCCTGGTCTAGCAGCACAAAACAAAATCAGCCATGGAAGGAAAAACACACTGGATAGAAAGCAACATGGTTGCAGCAGCCAAAAGCACCTAATAGAATGTAGGCAAATTCCAAATCTTCCACAGCATCATAAGAGTTATCACCAAAATGTCACTTTTAGGCTTGTATAGGAAAAGATAGAAAACAGTGCTTCCACATTAGATTAGAAAAATCCAAAGTCAGCTTGCCTTTGCTCTGTTAACTAGAGATAGGAGGAAAGCTATATCATGCAAAGAAGTCCATAAATATTTATTTATTTATTTATTTATTTATTTAGCCTATGTTTTTTTAAATTGGAGGTAAGAGAACATGTAGAAATACTCTTATAAAATTTTTAAGATGTGACTTACAGCCTTCAAACTTGGCATTACTACCAAATGTATTTTACTATACTTATACATTATCTCTCATTGCTTCTGTGTATTATGCACAGTGTTGTGCATAATTCTAGTGCTGGATTAATTTGGTAAAAAGTATGAATTTAATATTCATTTCTGAAAAGATTTAAGCATTAATTTCTGTAGAAATTATAACATTAAATATATTTATTTTAATGTACTGGAACAGTTTATTGATATTAATTTTGGCTTGACATTGGTTTTATTAACTTTGCCATGAAATGTAATTTCTGCACAGGATTACATTCCAGTCCCATCTCTATTAATTTTGTAATAAATTAAATCTATATATTTTCTTTTTAAATTTGTGAAATAGTACCGTAAAATTATTTCAGCAACTTTTCTATCAGTATTTTTGGTTTTGGAAATAATCCCAATACCCTTTAGAATAAACTACAAAAATTTTACAATACATAAAAAAATCCAGCATATGAAATACTGAGATTCAGTTCTGATAGTTTTCATAGTTCATCATGCTCTTCAGAATCACTGTGGTGATGGTGGTGACAAGAAGCACTTTTACTGGCTGATAGAGAAAATGCAGTTGGGGAAATGGGTCTGGATTCTGGAATATGTTCCCTTCTGTATTTCTCAATGTATGGTTCGGCTACTTCCCAAACCTAGATATAGAAAGTAAAAAAAATGAGTTAGAAGAAAAGGCAAAGTCTGATCCTCAAACTCAGCAAAATATTGGAACATATGTCAATATAACTAATAAACAGGAGACACACTAAAATTAGGAACAGGCAACTGATGCCCTATAGGTCTTTTGCCCTATAGGTGTCTGCTACTGGCTATAAAGCTAAGGCTTATGGGGTCTGAAGTTCAGACTATTTATAAGGCATTTTTTATCATTTATTCATTATGATTTTATTAATGTAACTGATTGAAGCAGTTTGCCCACATCACCAAGGCAAGATAAAAAATCCTCCCATTTTTTTTATTCTGAAATTTTGTAACTCTGCCTACTACCCTCTTTAGTAACAAGTGAAGAAATACTTACTTTTCTGCCCACAGTTTACAGATTCCATTTTTGCATTACCTAGTTTTAATATTTGTTTTTATTGGCTTGCTAATTATTTTCTGCCAATTATTTCTGGTTTTGTTTTGTTTTTTGACATTAATTACCTGGGAAACTTTTCACACTGCAAAACAGATAAATATATTTGAAATAAATATGCTATTATCTTTTTGAAGTAGCTGTTACAACCCTGATTCAACCTTGCTTCTACTGACTGGGAATTCTGAGTTATAGTCCTAACACATCTGAAGAGTATCATTAAATATTTAACATTTTGTTGTTAAATATTTAAATATTGTTCATAGAGCAGTGAATACTAAATCTTGTAAGGAATTATGAACAATTGTTAGGTACACAAAGTTATATGCATTGGTGTATATGCATAACAACAACTTACCTTCTGATCCACAAGCAATCGCTGAGTTGCTTCGATGTCTGGGGCCATAAAACGATCTTTTATCCAAGGTCTGAAAAAAGTCAGATTAACATCCTAAATTTAGTCCTGTTAGTATGGTTTTGTTAATATTTGGCCAATGTTCCCAAAAGCTATAATCTGTGGGAATCGTTGTTTGATATACCTGACAACAGACCGCACAAGGTCATAGACTTTCTCCAATGGGGTTGTAGTCCTGAGGGGGCGTAGAAACTCAATGCCCTGACATGCTGCAAGCAGTTCTATAGCCAGCACTGGTGAATACAAGCAATAGGAAAATAATTGGTTAGCTGAAAAGACTTCAAGATATAACACTCAACATTTGAAGTCACAGAACCAAGTTGGCACTTTGAGGATGTGACCGAGAGTGGACTGTCATTTGCCAATAAATGCAAGAGGTTAATCTGTAGGTTAAATATCAAAGGGAAAGTAAAAGTCAAATTAGGACAGTGTATTTATTAGGCCAATTCAAGACCACAAATGAACATACATTATACAAACATTAGGCAAAACTATAAACAACAAATAAATGAGGGCAAGCACCATAGTCATAATATTGGTAAATGATGTAATCATGAAACATAATTTTTGTTATAGTCATAAACCACATACAATGATTTAATAATGTACAATCCAGTAAGAATACATCTGCACCAAGCTATTCATAATACAGAAATGGCAAAATAATATACATATAGAATAATAATAATAAAAAGGGTAGGCCAACTTTTCCACTTGAGCTACCTTAGCCTCTAATGAAGTATACTATGACAATCTATCCAAGATCAGTAACTAAAAACATATTTTTGGTTTGATACATTTCACAATCTTAAACCTTATACATTAGGGCTGCTTACAATATATTTCAGAGCACCGAGCTCCAGAGCCTAAATATGCCCTTCATAATAGTTCTGTACTTTAAAAAGCCTTGCTGTGTCACTTAGATGCTAAGCTCTTCATCTCTCCTCAAGCTCATTAGAGATGTTAAAGAATTTAGCCATAGATGTTGCTGGAAACAAAGGCTAGTTTTTAATTCCAGCAGATTCATGGCAAAATGGATGCCAGCACGAACAAAGTCTCACTGATATTCATGCTTCCAAACCTGACTCACTGTTGAAAATATATGAAGTTATCAGGAATCTTTGCTTTTTCTTTAGCTTTGCAGCAAAAAAACCCACCTCCGCATAGTCACAGCAGCCATGGACTCACCTCAGGGACTAATTCTCTTTTGTAGTATTCCCTGAAGCAGCTCTAAGAAAAGCCTACTGTAGATATGTGGGACTGTGATAAGCAGGTCTTTGACCGGTGTGTGTACATATACATATACATACATAAAATGCTGCATATATCATAAAAAATAACAATTAAAAGAACTTAAAACAACTAAAAAGTAAAGGAAAAGGAGAGGAAGAAAATGTAAAAGTGTCAAAGAAATGCATTTTTATCAGACAATTTTTGCTCTTGTAGCAGCGAGGCAAAATTTGGCTACATTATGAGTAATAGTGATCGTATGATCTGCTAGAAGATAGGAGACACACTAGTGATATTGTGAAAAGAAAAAGGAAACACACCAGTGATATTGTGAAAAGAAAGAAAAAAGGCCAAGAGCCAGATGGTCTTACACATTTTCAAAGGAAGTAAATTCCCTCTAGTTTTTAAAAAGACTAATCAATTTGTGTCTGGATAGTTGATTAAGAAAGAAAAAGCCCTGTAAAGCAAGGAACAAGAGGAATCAACCTGATTCACCCATTTTTATCTCTAACACTGCCACTGTCTGTCTTGGAATCCTGCTTTTGTTCAGCCTCATAGGAATCTAACACACAAATGTACCTCATGAAGCCTTGCTATGGTACCCTGTGTCTTCCTAGGAGGCTGCTACTTAGCTTTACCTTGTTCCACGTGCTCAATGACTTTAAGTGCTTTTCTTGCAGCCCATCCTCCCATGGATACGTGGTCCTCTGTCGCAGCACTGGTTGAAAGAGAGTCCACAGAAGAAGGGTGGCACAAAGCTTTATTCTCTGAAACTGCAAAAGTCCAGAAGAAATAATTTGGCCTCAAAAGCAAATAATAATGGAAACAATGTCCTATTGTAAAGAACAGTCAGCCATGAAAGATAATAGTTTGTAATAATAGTGTTGCATCCAAAACTTCAGGCACTGGTCAAATTCTACATTTCAACGTATCCTGAAGTGAACAGAAGTCAATAATAACTTCTGCCTTGTATAAAGTTGAGTTTCAGTTACAATATTTTGCTACCCTTCCTCTAGTAGAAATAATGGCTTACAAATGTTTCCTGTAGCTACCTAAAAATCTTTCTATTTCTGCTTTCAGAATGTTTTAATACTCTTCTCAGAACTCTTCTAGCTTAGAGATATTGTCAGATCTTGAATTTTCCATGCAGGTTTCAATAATGTTCAAGTCTAGATACTGTGCAGGCCTTCCATAAACTTTGTATCTTTTTTTCTTTGCTATGACAGTTGTCATAGTTGATTCGAAGGTAAGCTTCAGATTGTTGTCTTGATGAAATAGCCCAATTGTGGTGGGATATTAGCTTCTATGATATTTCTATATAACTGAGCGTATTTTTTCATCTACCTACCAAATATTTCCTATGCTCAGGAAGGCTGAAATGAAGAGATAATGCTATAATATTATGCATATATATCTAGGAATAAGCCTACAAGCCAGACTATTATTTATCCTCAGTTGATATTGCATATACAGAATTGTGCTATCAACGTACAGAAGTATTGGCATAGTGCCAGATTGTAATTGATAGCAGATGCAATGAGTTATGCACAAGAGAGAAATTGTCAAAAAAATGTATGCACTACAGTACTATCACAAAACAGACAGGATGCACTGTTATCAATACTCCCAATTTCAGGTGAGAAGTTCATATTTTCCCAAGTCCTCAAATTTCTGTGAGCCTAAGTACTCACCCAGGGCAGCTGCGGTGCAATGTGCAATCATGAAACCAGAATTTAGACCTCCTTCTGTAACCAAAAATGGTGGTAATTCACTGAGTGATGGGTTACAGAGTCGTTCAATTCTCCTTTCACTAATTGCAGCAAGTTCATGGACACCAATTGCAAGGTAGTCTAAAGCCTGCAAGTTAAACAGTTTTAGAGGTAGGAATTTTAGCCCTCTTCCCCTCTCCCTCCTAATTCCAATATTAGCAAATACATGTTAGAGAAAGAAATTTTAGACACCTACCTTGGCTGGATATTCACCATGGAAATTTCCTCCAGAAATTGTCTCCTTCCGGTCAGCAAAAACCATCTTTACCCAAAAAATTAAGAATTAACATGACAGGTTTAAAAATGACTCCTTTGATCACATTAAACTCCACATTTTAATATATTTATTTACTTACTTCATGGTACAGGTGGAACTTAGCAAATCATTTTAAAAGTGATTTGAGTGAGAGGTAAGCATATACCCTTTTGATGCATAGAAAATATATGATAAAGTCATTAGGCTTGAATGTTTTTGCACAAATATGGAGTTGAAAATCAGTTGCTAAATATAGTAAGAGTTATAATAATGGAACTAAAAATTAAGGGGCATAAATGGAATATTTAGTAAATAGTTCAGTTCTGAGCAAGCAGTCAGACCAGGGTACATGATGTTACCTTAAATGTTGAATGTATTAATGTAGAAAGATAGTGGATACTATGTAGCTTCTTGTGAGGAATAAATCATGTCTGTCTGTCTGTCTGTCTGTCTGTCTGTCTGTCTGTCTACCTATCTATCTCAGGGGTGTCAAACTTGCGGCCCATGGGCCACATGTATCATGCACTGGCCATGCGCACGCCATTTTAGCAAAGGGGGGAAAAGTCACAATGCGTCACATGACAACAATGTGATGCCGCGAGTTTGACACCCCTGATCTATATCTATCTATCATCATCTACCATCGCGCTATCTAATCTAATCTGATCTAACCTAACCCAACCCAGTTCAACCCAATCTAATAATATATCTTCAATCATCTTTCTGTCTCACAACCCAAGTTCACTTCTTGTAACAGAACTCCTAAAGGGAAAAAAACCAATTTATTTTAAAAAGAAATAAGGATACAGGATTGTCGGTTGCACTATTGATCTCTGTGGTAATTATGTTCTTTACAAAGGCAATTGTGTCATTCACAACACCATGAACCTACAAGAAAAAGATAGATGTTAGTTATTTTTTAGAAAACCATTATTCATTTTAGAGTTAACCTTCCCAACCTGTCACCCTCTGTATGTGTTGAACTATAACTTTCTACATTCTCAGCCAATATAAGCAGAGGCTACAGTTTAAAAAGTCTGTTAAAACAAGCCCACTCTTTCCATCTTTATTGATCAAGCAGAACATTAGTTTCATAATAATGCCTGATATTTTGTAGACAATAGAAAATATGCAACCTATATTTACAGCATACTTCACATGATTTAAGTCAGATTGATGTTTGGTTGGATCACAAGTGCGGGTAGAACATATGGAGTTAAGGAAAAGTAGATATTGTGTTGACTCAATAAACAATAAACAAGGCCTCAAAAATATCTCTGTGTAAGTTTCCTATGTAATATGCTACATGTGTTTAATAAGTTTAACTATAATTATAGTGCATGCAGCAATGCTTAATTTGTTGTAAATAATCTATTCATAGGTGACAATTTTTCACTATTGTTAAATTATTGTCTAGAATTATTCAACTAATTGTTGAATTCTTTGAAATGATAGTTCCATATAGATTCTACTTCTGCAACAAATATAATCTCTGATTGGAAAACATTTTTTTCGTGCAGTATAATCTCTTTGAAGTCAACCTCAGCTCCTGGTGATTTTGATAAAGATGTCCATAAAATGTTGGCAGCAATAGGAAATGTTTTATTACTATCTTCTTCCAGGCTGTTTTTTGCAGATACTAGAGCCCTGATATTCAGGATAGGACCTACGTACTATATTATATCCAATCAGAATTACCTTTGAAGTTCAGACAAGATTGGCTAGATACTATAATTTGCTCAGACTGTGAATATTTAGAGGCTCACATGCTGAAATAAGTCTCTTTGAAGTAAAGATTGAGTGAATTTTTTCTGAGAACAATTTGAAAATGATCTACAGTTGTCTTCTTGACGTAAGAAATTGTTTTCTGAAATTAGCCTTAAACCCTGGGATTTCCTGTTGATTTCCAATCCACATGCTTGCCTGTCTAACCTAACCCTCTTACTTTTTCTGACAAAGTTGACTGGATGCTGCCACTTAGCTGCATGAGGGTGGAACTACTTGTTAACAAGTGCCATTCTTAAGTACAATTGTTGAAATTAATATTTTTTGTTAATGACATCAGTTTTGCACTTGTTTATAAAACTAACTTTGGTTAACCTGGAAGGTATATTAGAATCCTGACTACCTATTGTATATCTGAAGGAATTTCTGAAGCTTTACCTGAGGGCAACAACGTAATGTGTATGCATCTTGCACTCTATCACAAAATCTATGCGATTCTGTAAAAGAAACAAAGCAAATAATGTTTGTTTTAGAAGATCTACATTAATATTTTGGTGAAATCTTCACAATGCTGTATTTAAATACGGGATTTGTATTGAAATATTTTGTAAATGAGTTATGTGGCAACTGTTTCCACTTCTGTAACTCTGGATTCATATAGCAACACTATGGCATGTGTTTACATTTATCTTCTACATTCAGACTAATTTTATACTGTAACATGTTTAATGAATTCTAAATATTCTATATGCGTGGTTTTCTTTTACAAATAGTAGTCATGACTCAAAATACTATTTTAAATTAAGCAGAAATGTCATTTTCAGTTTTTTTAAAAACAAAATTGCACTAATTGTATAAAGTATATATCAACTGCCAATGATTACTCACCTGCTATTTCAGAAGGATGATGATCAGAGTCTAAAAGGGATCTGAATCGAAAAGCTACCTCAATCTGCCCTTGATGTGGTCGCAGTGCATGAATATCTGATTTAAAGTAAGGATAAAGAGGTAAAATATTTTCAGAAAATAAATGAGTGAGGATTGACGTTTTACCAAATTGACTTTATGGGCCTTTAAAAATTGAGAAAAACAGGAAGATATGGAAAAAAAATGTCCCTGTGCTAGGCCACCCGGTGCTTCTCCTGGGACCACTGAGGCAACCCTTTCTTTGTTTAACAACCCATGTGTTATCATTTCATGACCGCATCAGGGAGAGCAGGGATGGGGGGGGTAATAAGGCAATCATGTGGGCAATTCCCTTAATGGCTGTCACATCTTCTGACCATAATGGGTAGCCTCCATTATGGTTGTGTGCCAAGAACTACCTGTATAGCAAGAATGTCAATGGATGTCAAGTTGTGACTTACAAAACAAAAAAAGATATTTAGAATTTAGTGGATTTCACTACATTTGTATAGATAAGGAATGTCAAAACAACATTTTTTTGGAGATGTAATAAGGATAATGCATCTTTAAAACAGATGTTTTTACAATGCCCTATACTTACCAAGTTTTGGGAGAAAATAATGGATTATGTTAATATGATTGTATGACAAAAAGCTAAAATTGTCAGAGGATAATATTTCCTAAACTATATGAGATTTAAAACTGATAACACAAATGAATTCTCTGTGCTCTTACTACTGCAACATTCGAAAGATAAATTTATGGCCTGTTCCACTCAGTGAAGACTTGATTATATTTGCTATATGTGAGCTGACAGACATAAATTTTATATGGGCAAGTATAATGAAATAGAAGATTCATTTATACAAAATACAGTAGGTTAAGAAATAGTCATATAAATGTATCAGAAATATACATATTTTAAATAATATTTGCATTAGACAAATATAAAGACACACACACACACACACATATATATATGTAATATGTTTTTGTCATCTTTCCCCACTTTTTTCATTATAGCACTTTTTATGTATTTTTTGAATCTCATTGACAATACATGCCCGTACCACTATTATTTTTCTATTTGTTTGTTTCTTTTTTGTTATTAATTTAAAAAGCAATAAAAAACAAAAAAGCAGTAAGGATAAAGATGTAACAGTTTCCCGTTACTTGTGAAAACAAAGCCCTCTTTTTTAGTTTTGTATAAGCTTAAGACTATATGGAAAACATAGTGCAGGGAAAAATAATTTAAAGTTGCAATCAATTAAAATCTAGTAGTGTAGTACAAAACATTTGGTGATCATTCATACAGTGTATTTCTATTTCTTTCAATGAATGGGACCTATAAATAAAATGTAATTATGGAGTGTTTTTGTTTGGGATCCAAACACTATTCCTTTTTTTAAAAAAAATGATTATTTATTTCCATGTTACTTTCATTCTCCACTCACAGCAATCAGCCAATACCTAGGCCCAGAAACATAATGCATAGAACCTAACCTATTTTGGTTGAGTTGTTTGGTCTCCCAAACAACTGTTACAGTTAAAGCAGGGGTGTCAAACTCGCATTGTCATGTCATTGTTATGTGACGTATCACAAATTTCTCCCCTTCGCTAAACCGGGGGTAGACGTGGCCAGCACATGACGCATCCAGCCCACGCACCATGAGTTTGACACCCCTGTGTTAAAGTATTTTCCTAAATATTTTCGTGCTTCTGCAAAGTTTTGGATTATTTTTAAGTTACTTCTCATATATGACAATGCTAGTTTGGCTGCCACAGTGAGAATTAGTATTATTGAAAATATAAGCCACAGATTTGCAAACTAATGCATATGTTTTATATAACATCTGTAATACTGTTGTCCATTGCCTGGTGGCAAGCTCAGATGATTTATAGGTGTGACCAGAAGTATGTTTTAGAATTGCTGAGGGATTTTGTGGAATATGTCTCTGAATAAAGAACATGTGGAAAATAATGAACAAGCAAATTACCACAGAGGGAAAGAGAGACAGACCGACATATAGACAGACCCAAGTCTATACTATGCTTTAAAAATACCAACCTGTATCAAAGGCTTTTGTTGTGCCCTTGAGAACTTCCAGTGTGAGGGCAGCCACAATGTCAGCTTGTCTAGCAATCGCACTGGCCCTTTCAACTGCTTCGCATCCCAGAGAAGTTATCATTTGTGTTCCATTGATAAGAGCCAGACCCTTCAAAGAAACACCAAGGGTTATTATAATCAGTGAGTCTTTCTGTTCAAAGACATTTGTATCCGCTTCCTATATTTTCCTGGCTCAAACAACACAAAATGTTTCCTCTTGTGCTTCAGCCAAAAGCAGTCTCAGGGAACAACCTGGGTGGGGAAAGAAGCTACTTAAGTCCAACATTTGTTCAACTTGAAATTACTTTCTGGCAGTCATATCTCATGGTTGGCTACAATTTACCTTCCTAGCAGTCCCGTCATCTATAAAACTCCACAAAGACATGGAGCTTCAGTCTGAATCTCTTGAGTGTTTCACATATAGTTAATTTACTATTTAAATTTAAGGCCTCTTTAAGACCTCCTTTCTGTAAGTGTCTATGCAGAGAAGCAGTAAATGCAAAACACTCAAATGTATTCCATTCAACTACATAAGGAAACTTTCACTGTATAAAGCAGAGTTCAATTAATCCTGTGCTGAGTACTCACCTGCATTTTAGCCACAGCTAAATAAGAATATGTAAAAGAAACTTATGTTGATCTTGGGCATAGAGAAGGTATGAATGAGCTATAAGGGAAGGAAAAGATTGCACAATCCTGAAAAAGAAGGAAAGTGGGAGAAAGAAACTGTTTCCCTATGCCCAAGTCAACATTACATTTTTCCCGCCAGACCTCTTCGATTCACTAAAACAATTCAGTGCTGCATTATGTATCAATATAATAAATTATCTGCCAATTGAAACTGTGGTATTAGGAAACAAACATGCATTTTATTACCTCCTTTGGCTTCAAAGTAATTGGTTTGAGTCCATGAGCTTCCAGCACCTATAAGGTAGTACCAAGAATGCTTATTAAGTGAGAAAAGCTTTTCAAATGAATTGAAGTTCTCATTATTCTACATCCAAATATTTTGAAATACCTAACAGCTGTGCATTCTAGAACAAAAATGAGGAAGTGGCCTTAACTTTGCATTCAAGTTTTAGTTTTGATTGAACTGTTGTTTTGAATTTCTAGATTTTTCTGTGTTTCCTTTTATTGAACTTTTTTTTTACTATATATCACTATTTAACACATTTGTACTGCAAAAAATGGAAGATTGCCCACACCAGAGCCAATGTTTTTCTTCAAACTGCCTTAATTTAGTGAACTGCTTCTCCTCAGGCAGTAGGTGGCTTCTAATTGTGTCTGCTTCAACACAAACACACACTTTCCCAGGACCAGGTACCCTGGAATATTAGTGTTTGCAGTTACACAGAGGCTTTTATTCATATTCAAGCAAGTGAGAGTACAGGTAGTTCTTGATTTACGACATAATCAGAACCAGAATTTTGATTGAAATTGTTGTGCTTATAAGTTAGGCACCACATGACTCCAGTTTTGGATCAGTTGTTAAGTGAATTCATTCTCCTAAATTGACATTTTTTTCTGGAAATTGGCAAAAATGTTGGAAATCAGGAAAACATTGCAAATTACATCACTGTGCAATGGATCAACCAGTCATAAATGTGAGCATGCTGCCAAGCACCCAAAATGCAATCATGTGACCACAAGAGGAGGGGCACAATATTTTATAACAGACTTTTTTTTAAAGCAGATATAGAACCAGGATATCATATTTTTTTTACATTTTAAGACATTACTGCAAAAGTTTGAAAATAGCCTTCTTCCCTTTTAATGTACCTTCCCATTATCACATGTACCCATTTACATTACAAAGTATCTCTCTTACATATTTTGCATCAGCCCATCCACTCTTTGGGGACCACATCTTTCCTTCGCCAATGAGTCCCAGGGCAAGGTGGGAAAGAGGCGCTAAGTCTCCACTGGCCCCAACAGTCCCTTGCTCTGGAATGTAAGGCAGGCAGGATGCTATGGAGGAAAATTACTTTGGTTACGGCTTCTCTTTGTTTGAGATACAGCATTTTGTCTCCTCATCTTTTTTGCAGAACACTTTAATTATATTTCCCACCGAGCAGGAAGGCAAACCAAAATCACCCTGTTGCCTTTTAGCAGGGGCAATAGAATCAGCTTTCTCTATTCACTATCACTATCCTAGGTTACAGGGGTGTCCACCATACATGGTGAAATAAGTCAAGATGGCAACACACATTAAAAAAAAACAAGTGGAACTTTGATCATAGCTACGATCTCAACTTTTTTAATCTTTCTGTGCAATCAACCCCACCCAAGTTCCCCAAAGCACCTCAAGTGCTGCTGTTTCCTGTCTTCCCCACAATTCATCAGTAAACCCAATAAAAAGTTAATTGTTACTTGGGTGAGAGGAACATGTTTAGATGCATTTTTCAGGTGGCAGATAGAAAGAAGGGAAGGCTTCTTGTGTTTTTAAAGTGTGCTGAAAATGAGTTCCCTGGCAGAGCCATAATGAATGAATATATAATAATTGCTGTTATTATATTTCCTTTCAGCAAAAGATACTAAATGCCACTGCATCATGATGATCTTGCCTGGCTGGGAAACGAAACTTCTGCTAGAAAACTGCCAAGCTCCAACAAACAAACAATTGAACCTTGTATTCCATATAAGATGTGGCTACCACTATGTTAGAGCATTACAGGATATAAATAATATTGATGTTGGCAAACATGGCTGAACTCCAGAATTCTATTGTGTTATTCGAAGTGCAATCCACTACTTTAAAGGCATAGAGAAAAGAGAAAGATTGTGCTCCCTTTTTCATAGGAGACTAGCTGATGACCCAGTTTTTCTCGGGTATAGTGGGGCCTGGCTAACTCATCCCGCTGCCTCCTCTGCTGCTTCCTGCTGGCTCCCCAGTTCTCGGTCGGCCGCACCAGGCCCAAATCCTCACAGCCTCAGCCAGGATGGAGGGGAGACGGCTGCGCAGCAATGGCCATTGCCTCCCCCAGCCC
>JANHFL010005374.1:53810-71962 GCA_032468155.1 Oxyrhabdium leporinum
TGTTACATGTGTCTTCCCTTGCAAGAATAAAGGGGGGCTTTGGAGTTGTCTCTGAGCTCTCATCCCGAGATACAATGTCTGTGTGTCTTACTTTCATGAGAGACCACCACATTCATCATCATCATTTTATTGAATCATCCAAACTTTATTATGCCATTTCACCTTGTCTGTTTATGCTTTCTTTTTTCCTAATTCCCTTATTTATTTAAGATTTGTATGGCCATCCATCTTAGAGCACCACTCTGAGCAGGTTGCAACAACAACTAAATAAAAAAAACAGTTAAGAAACCCCCAGCCAATTCACAAATCTCCCATCTCTACCCCAGAAGAACCTGGGGGAATATCAGCTCTCTATGCTATTTTAATAGCAAACAGACATATACAACAATTTTGTCAGACATAAATATTTATTATTTGCACATACCTTTACCATATAGGTGAGGGTGGGCATTATGGAAATAGCAGTCTAATTTATATTGTTAACAATTACAGAAGGGCAATGTGAAGCATAAGCCTAGAAACCAAATCCCGGTATCAGAAACTGATTGTCAAAAGCTTGATAGTGTACTAGCAATAGGGAGGAATAATAAAGGACAAACAGCAGAGAGACAATTGCTTTTCTGCTGAGATACAATTGGAGCTGAAATCTGGGATGTTATGATGAATGTGACATCAAAAACAGCAGTTTAGATCTAATATATTTTCTAATATATATTTAAGATTTTTCCCACAGTTCATTAATAAGGAAAATACATGGTTTGTAAAACCTCTTCTAACAATGCCTTTAAGATATTTGAAAGTAACTGTGACTAATTTATTGTACATTTAAAGGTAAACATGTTCCTGTTGGCTTCTCTGGAGACCAGCTTATATTATTTCCTGTCATCTTTTCCCTTTGGGACCATTTCAATTCATGAAATGTCTGTATCATTTCCCTTTGATATACACAAGATATTTTCAGACCTGTAATGTGCAGTTTGCTTACCAATTTCCACAAACTCATTGTCCTCTAGGACATCCTCCAAGGCATCATCGTGGTCCAGCAATCCAAGTCCTTTGCAGCATCGTACATAGAATGTTACTTCTTCCACTGAAGCAAACCCTCCATTGTCAGGCTTGTTTTTGATGTAACGCCTCAGAGCTTCTTTTCCCAGCCATCGCACTGTGCTTGTCCCAGTTTGACAAGGGACAGTGAGCCATTCCCCTCGGACATGCACCGTGTACCTTGGCATACCTGTCTTCAGTTCAGGGTTGTCCTGTTACTAGAGAGCTTTCAGTTTAAGGCTGAGCACCTCTCTGATCTACATTTTACAGCACAAGCCACCTGACTGGCTTTTACTGTCCCAATCAGAACACTAAAAAGCCACCCACCCACCCGGACGTTCCTGGGCTCTGCAAATAAATCAACATACGTACATAACCAAGTATCTGATGAAAAACACAGAGAAAGCAAGTCTTTGTAAATTAAATAACCACAACAAAATAACCTCTAGCTATCTAAATTAATTCTGTAGCCTGTTTTGTTTCATTTTTGTTCTTGAAAGAACTGTTTCCTAAATTCAAGTGATTCTAAACATTTGACTGAGATAATAATAATCTGAATTCAAACTTTTTCCTGGTGAATTTGATTTTCTATTAGTTAAAATATCCCACACATTAATTTTTTTCCATGCATCCTTCAAAAGACTTACCTGCTTGAATAGCTAATGTTGCTAATGTCTCCAGATGTATTCAAGCTCAAAAACCTCCGAGACAATACTTACAAACATATGTCTGATATTAAGAATGTTCAAGGAAAGCACATATGCGAAACCCAAGTTATTTAATTGACAGAGCACTTCCTTTTTTGTTGTGCAAAGAACCCTAAGTTTTAGACCCTAGCATTTACCATTAAAAAAAAATTGGATTCAGAGTTCCTCTGAACTCCAATTGCACCAAGCAGAGCAAACATTACTCAACTCAACCATATTTTTATGTATTAGAAAATAACATTCTTTTGGTGTGTTGATAAAAGGAAGCAATAATGTGAATTCCTGGCTTGATTTTGTTCTTCTGCCAGGGATATATGAACCTTTAACCCTAATTGGAATTGAGGAACATCATCTCCCATTTAGGCACTTTAATTTTTTCTTCATGTCGATCATCAAATGAAACTGCAGAATCTCAAGTTATGTTGGTAATAAAAATGTATGCATGCACAATCACAAGCCAATAGTTTTGTATGAATAAATTAGTCTGCCTTCCCAAATTCACTACCAAACTCCATTCTAAATGAGCTTAGTTAAGAACATGTATTCCTTTAACTAAATTGTAATTTTCTGTATGGGCACATTTTGAAATAATATAAAAGTTACCCTAATGACAAAATCAGTATTGATCATGAGGTAACTAGGGTAAAGCAACAACCTTTAGACTTCAGCCCAAACAGAAGTCATAGGCATAGTAGACCTATTAGTATTAATAATTAATCCAAATGTTGTTACACAACAGTTAAGTAATATCTGTTACAGATTTCTCTGGTATATTATTTCACAATGAAATGCAGCTCAAATTAGAAGCAAAAAGCCATGCAAGAATAAATATGGCTATGGGGAAATAGACTGAAATTTCACTACATTACATGGAAAGTACAATTCTTTATACATGCAATACAGTCTTCTGGGTTTATTTGGAAGTGGCATGGGAGGGCTCTCTACTAATTTCCTTTTAGCTGTGTTTTCTCTAGAACATCTTCTTCCCTCATTGCAGGCAATAACACTCTTTTTGTCTACGCAAAATATTATTCAGCATATTTCTAAAAAAACCTAATCACCTAATAAACAATATGGAGAAATGAAAAAGAATGACAGCTATAAATCTTCTAAAATTAAAATATGGTTGTAAAAACATTTAAAAATATTAGGGAATTGTGGCTGCATCTCTCCTATCATTTCTATTCAACCTAAAAAGATCTAGCAAAGGGCATACTCTGAGCCCCTTCTGTCAAAACCACATCATCTCGTTAGACCCTGCAGTTATGGCTTCCCAGCAATACAGGTAGCCCTCAACTTACGACCACAATTGAACCCAAAATTTCTGTTGTCAAGTGAGACATTTGTTAAATGAATTTTGCCTCATTTTACAACCTCTCTTGCCACAGTTGTTAAGTTAATCACTGATTTAACATCAGTTGTTAAATTAGTAACAAGACTGTTAATTGAATCTGGCTTCTCCATTGACTTTGCTTGTCAGAGCAGTCAATGGGGAAGGTCGCAAAAGGTGATGTCAGAAGGTTGCAAAAGGTGATGACAGGACCCCAGGACACTGCAACCATCAAAAATATGAACTAGTTGTCAAGCATCTGAATTCTGATCGTGTGACCATGGGGATGCTTCAACAGTTAAGTGTGAAGAATGGTCATAAGTCACTTTTTTTAATGCTGTTGTAACTTCAGTCACTAAACAGAGTTGTAAGTTGAAGACTACCTGTAGTACCTGCCCTACAGAACAGCATCCCTGTGAAGATTCAGATGGCCCTGACATGTTAGCCTTTCGCAAGTCTAGATGAACAAAGTAGTTTTTATCCTGGGTGCCAGGAGCTATGTGGTTTTGCATTTTAATAGCAATAGCGCTTAGACTTACCATATATACTGCTTTATAGTGCTTTACAGCCCTCCCTAAGCGGTTTACAGAATCAGCATATTGCCCCCAACAGTCTGGGTCCTCATTTTACCCATCTCGGAAGGATGGAAGGTTGAGTCAACCTTGAGTTTGGTGGGATTTGAATTGCCAAATTGCAGGCAGCTGATAGTCAACAGAAGTGGCTTGTAGTACAGCACTCTAACCACTGCGCCGAGGCTCTCATAATCCTTGTATGTCACCCAGAGCCACCATAGCAAACCACCACACCACATAAATCTTATAAATAAAAATAAACCAGTTAATTATTTCTGCCTTTATATTTTAAAGACAAAGATTTGACTCACGAATCAGACATGAAAGCTATACCAACATTGTTAAAGAAAGAATATAAATCAGAGATAGTTTTATCTGTTCATTGTTTATTTCACTCTTCTGATGAAATCAATGATTACATTAAGTATACCAACATAAAAAGAGATTGTAGGTAGAACTCAAAAAGCTAGTTAATACACAGTTTCAGTAAAGTCCACTAATACCTGTATCTGTTGTGGTAAAAGTACAACTAGTGTAGCAAAATGTAGAAAAATATAGGTGGTTGGTTTTTTTCAGTTTTGCAGAACGTGTCTGTAGAAGTGCAAAGCTCTAGAAAATGTAGAAAGAGCTTGTTTGTTCCAGATTCAGAACACAATGTAAAGTAAGAAAGCAAATGAGATCTATCATGATTATATTTGTATTTTTTGACAAGAGGATGGAAAATAATAGCAAAATTCTCTTATACAAGGTCAGCACCATGAACTCTGCAGAATTTAGGCTGTTTGTCCCTCCAGGCCCAGATCTTTGGATACCAACATTGCAGTCACTGGATGCATAGATATTTTGTGCTGCTGGAAGGCACTGATGGCTTGGTCACGTGATTTTTCGAATTTATAGAGATCCCTATAAAAAATTCCACATAGCAAGAAAAAATGTTTTAGTGCTGTTGTTTCCATTATCAGTAGTGTTCACATACGATAATAAAAACTGTAGTTTGAACTAAGCAGGATCACATAGTTTATCTACTCTATTTGGAGTATATTCAGAGTTTTGAAAAAGTGCTACATGATAAATAGCAGATTTGCATGAACCTGTGTTCAAACTTACTTAATTACATTTCTGCCTAATGTGGAGAATCTTCATTGTTTATGTAAAATATGTATATACCATCTGTTATTTTAAAAATCCCAAAGGGAGTGATAAATAAAACAAAACAGGTTTTCAGGTAGTCTAATCATCCAATATTTTCAAAATGCCTCATTATATATATGATTGCTCTGCCTATTAGACTGCTTGCTTCAATCAAATGTGATCAACAACATGATGTTCATTAATCTCCAGTAACAAGAATTGTTTTAAAAAGCCAAAATCTCACAGCCAAATTTAACAATATTTAGGTTCTCCTATGTGATCTTATAATAACTATTCTTTAGAATTTATTAATGATTTTAAGTTTTAAAATAAAATTATAAAACAGTAATGCCAGCTTCATAAAAAAAGCTAATTAACTCTTGCTCCTTCAACATCCAGGTTGTGAAACTTGTATTGTTTGGTATATGAAAAGAAACAGACTAAACAGAAGCTACTACAAATTCCACATTAAGATGGTTAATAAGGGAGTTGTATATTTGTATTATAATTCTGATACTGGTGCTTTTGAAAAAGTCGAAAGTGTTGTTTAAATCAATGACCAGGAAAATGGCTAAAACATTTTGACATTTTTCTTACTTGAATAATGGGCGAGTAAATTTCATGCGGCCTTGTTCAGTAGCCATCTTTAGAGCTAGAGGGATGGCATCTTCCCACTTGGCTTGAATGCAGAGGCGGAGCCATCTGAAAGGTAGCGAGATGAAGTTCAATTCCCTTTTTATTGTATTCATTTATATTACTCTAAACCACTTAAGAATTTTTAAACAGTGATATATAAATCCTTTTTATATATAATTAATAAAAATCCAGATTCTAGAATATGCTCTTCCTAAATTGAACTACTATGCAAATTAAGCATAGTTACTCATATAATTTATCTTTTTTTTTCAGATATCCAGTTATTATAAACATTTAATTGGCACACAAGAAAAGCTTTAAAAATGATAATTTTCCTCTATCAGTAGGGTTTAGAAGAAGCACACTACATGCAAGATGCACAAACAGTCTTGGCAAGATACCCCTTGTATAGACAAATTTTTTAAAATTTTTATCCCCTAAAGTTTTATCGCACTGTACATATGCTTTCAACTTCTCCTTAGGTTTTCTTAAAAAAAACCAAAAAACCAAAAACCCATCAATTTGCTTTATTCTGCATGAAATCAATCTATTTGAGACTGTTTTTCAGTGCTTCATGAACAACTAAATCAAACTGCAAGACTCCTGCACATAACATATAAACAATGAATAATCAAACTGACAGATCAAAATTTAGAATTTTAAAAACTGGCAGCACCCTCTACAGATTAGACAATTTTAAGGATAATTTCAATGTAACATTCTTGGCTTAACAAATATAGGTGAATGACTGTCAGGCCTAAAGATCATTCCCCTCCCCTTTCCTCCCATTTGGAATGTTCATTCTTATCTCTTTAAACCCCATGTTGCTTGCTGAAGACCAAAATAGGAAATTGTGGTTGAATGCCAATTGATAAATAGCTTTAAAATTTGAATTGAAGAGTCTGGAAACAAAACATCAAAGTCAGTGCATGAGGATGAAACAAAGAAAAAAAATATAGTCCTGATATAATAATGGTTTATTTAGCCAAAAGCTTAATAGTCTATAACAATGTTTGTTGGCATCAAATTAAATAGATTAAGTCTGCAAAAGTTTTTAACTAAGCAACTGGTTTTGCCAGATATAATTCATCATTTAAAGGAGCCTAAGTACAAAACAAAAGTATCATCTTTCACCTTCTTCAAACTTCCCAGAGGTGATGCTCTCATTCTTGAACAGCTGCTTACTTCAATATATTTGTTTTCATGTATAATTTCTGATCTCCATCATGAGAGATTTAGATGTATATGTAATAGGACTAAGTAGAAAAAACTTGGTTTGCAACTATTTCAATATATTATTTCCACATTTGCAACGAACCTGAATCTGATTTCGGAATTGTTTGTTGCATTGAAGTCATAGATTTCCTGCATTCGTCTCACGTGGCTCACTGGAAGAGGATTCTATGAATTTTGAAATGGTGTGTGTGTGTGTATGTGTGTGTGTGCGTGTGTGTGTAAGAGAAGGACAGACAAGGAGGAAAAGGAAATGGGGAAAAAACCACAATGATATATCTTTAGTTCTAAGCAATGTTTCTGGAAATTCACTCACTCTATTGTAGAAAAGTACAGTTCAGAGCAGATGGTAATAATAATAATAATATACAACTTCATTGTGCCTTTGGTCTATATTCATTAAATAGAAGTAAGAAAGTTGAGTAACCAATTCCTAGCATTGTTTCTTTTGGTGCCCAATCTATTTCTAAGGTTTTGCTTGTTCTGATAGTTATCTAGCATACCCAGAGCCCTTCTAAACCAACGTCTACTATATTAAAAAAACCTGTGTTAATTTGTAATGTAAATCCTTACCCTATGCTTACACAAATAAGGAGGAAGGAAACATATGAACCATTGGAACAAAAGGTTTGCCTGAGTTAATTATTACCCATGTTTCTGAATGAAAGAATAGCTATCATTTCCCACTATTTATACATTGGCATAATAAAAAAATTACATTGTGCAACTCCATGTTGTGTGCCAGTTGCACCTGTTCCTGAACCAGAGGCTGTATTCACTCATATCTTGGTCATCACTTCAATGGGTTACTGTATTGTGCTCTTCCAGGGCCTTGCCCTGGAAGAGCATCCAGAAGTTGCAGCTGGTATAGATTATATTGACGTGACTAGTCCTCAAACATAGCACTTTACTCCTCAGCTCCATGACCAGCATTGGTTCCGAGTTCAATTTAAGGTGCTGGTTATGACCTATAAAGGCCAACATTGGCCTTGACCTTCCCAGCCTTTAGGAAGGCCCTGAAGACATGAACTATGCTGAGCTGATGTAGAATGAATTCTGTTGATCATGATTGTTTTTTTAAATTTTGTGGATGATTTATGTTTGTATACAGATAATCCTCAACTTACGACTATAATTGAGCCCCAATTTATGTTGCTAAGTGAGAAATTTGTTAATCTATTTTACGACTTTTCTTGCCTCTTTTGTTAAATGAATCACTGCAGTTCTTAAAATAGTAATATGGTTCTTAGGCCAGTGTCTCTTTTCACTTTTACCATCGGGCAGAAGACACAGAAGTAAAGCCAGCCAGACAAACAGGCTTAAAAACAGCTTTTACCCATGGGCTCTCAGATTCCTAAACACAATATACCACCACAAACAGATTAATATGACGAATTGCACTTGTGCCAGTGCAGTGTGTAATATGTATATACTATGATATAACATACACCAAAGTAATATACATGTTGCACAGAATATGATGTAGATATGGAAATGTATGACTAGGTTTTTCCCCCTAACTATTTGTATAAGGGTTATTCTTTATATTATTCATGTTGCCTTGTATTCTTGTATGGACTGTACCAGTAGAGGCTAAACCAATTTCATTGTATACGTGATGTACAATAAAGGCTTTGAACTTGAACTTAAGTTTTCCCCATTGATTTTGCTTGTCAGAAGGTTGCAAAAGGAGATCACATGACTCTGGGACACTGCAACTGTCATAAATGTGAGTCAGCTGTCAAGCATTTGAATGAAAATCATGTGACCATGGGGATGCTGCAACAGTCATAAGTGTGAAAAATTGTCATAAGTCACTTTTTTCAGTGCCATTGTAACTCAAATGATCACTAAATGAACTTGCTGTAAGTCAAGGACTGCCTGTACTAGTTTTTATCTTTTTACCTGTTGTGACTATTCCCAGAATCATTTACACGAGATGGATAGCCAAACAATTTGAACAAATATTCAATTTTCCAAATTAATGAAATACTGTCTAAACAGCTAGGTTCATGCCATGTTCCTTGAAAAAAAAAATCCTTCTTTTCAATGTCTGGCTAAACACATATACGTTTGAATGACAAATGGCTGGCAACCACCTACCTCCAACAGCAGGAGTGCAAGGAACTCAATCAGTTGGTGAGAAGACATATCTTTTATATCAGCTGAGCTGAAAGAACCAAGATCACTTTCAGTGGCCTAAAGGAAACCAAATTGGGAAGAAATGTGAAACACACAAGGGCAGGGATGTACAAAGGAGCTCATAGTTTCTAAAATACCAGGACCCACATTGAAGGATTTCATTTACCAAACCTCACTTTGGTAAATAAGGAACAAACACCAAGAACTTCAGTTTTCTTTAAAGACAAGAAATATTTTTGTCTTACATACTTACAGAGTTATAAAGATAACAAATATCTTCAAAGACAAGATTAGAATATACTTCCTACTGAATGTGTAACTTATTCCAATTGCAATAAGGAAAATTAAAGCCTTGCTTCCACATAATTATGAACAACTTTTCTATCATAGCATTATGGTAAGTACCTATTTCTATTGAGTAAATTCATGCAATGTGTCTCACACCCATACTATCACCAATAAAAAATATATCAAGAAATAATGTTCAAAACAGTCTAAAACAGCAGCTAATGAAACAGTATTTCAGTATAAAGGCAAGTTGCCAACGACCTTGTGTTAAATTCTATACTATGAAAGTGGAAGTCAACGCAAAATGGAACACTAAAATAACACTTGGAAAACAAAGAAAACCTTCTGTGCATTAGAAGTCATTAACTCACTTTGATCCATCTTTGGCTCAAGGCAACACAAGCATTTGACAATGTAGTATCATATCTGAAGATGGGAAAAAAGAACAGGATTTGTTTACGAATGTAAAAGTATGTTTGTGCATGTTCATCTGCATGAAATTACATGTTTATTTTTGGCACATGTCTAATGCTCTACATGCATTGTAGCAGATTATGTAATATAAAGAATTTTGCTTACAGATATGTAGAATTTTTAAAAGAATAATTCAAAAATATTTTATAGCTATTTGGTAATCTTGATTTTTGAATAATATTGGTAATATTAATTTTAATAGATTTGTTATTGTTATACAAAACTATTCTATATGTAGATTTGGATCATCTAAAAAATGTGTACCATATTCATCTAGCAATCAACTAAATGCTCATATTAATATAATAAAGAAAAGATCCAGAACAGATAACGTAGATTTAAATAAACATCTTTATTAAGCAATAGCTTTAAAAATACAACTAAAAGCTCTGCCTGTAAATAAGGAGATGGGAGAACTACTAGAGGAAATCTCTTACTCAGGTTTTACTGGTGGCATACCAGGAGTATGCATCCATGCATTCCAGTCAACTTTGTTAAGAACATTAACCTAGAAAAAAATGACATCCTATTAGCCAAAATGTGGGCAGTGAACCAAAACTGCTTTTAAAGTCATATCAATTTCTTACAAAGTAACATACCCCACTTTTTTAAAAAAAAGTCACCAAATCAAATTAAACGCAGTTGAATATGTAAGAAATCATCAAGTCTAGAGATTCTCAGATAAAGATTTCACTCATATAAATAGAATACAATTTATTCATTAACAACTAAAGCATGTATTGACTTTGCTGGATGCATGCAGGCATAAATATTTGAATAAGATATTTTTTATGCATGTAAACATATTTCTTCAAAAGTAGTACTATTCTGATCCCAAGCCATATAATCCTGAATAGTATGTGAATTTAAATTACTGTGCTGCTTTATCATTTTACATCCCCCTGCTGGAATGTAAGGAGGTAAGGAGGAAGTTTACTGTTTCTCTGTTCAGATCAGGAAGAAAAGAGGAGGTAGGGAAGAAGAATGGAAGACAGGAGAAGAGAAGTAGGAAGATAGAAGGAGGGAGGCAGGGATTTCCAATGCTCTCTATTAGTTTTTCATGAGAAAACTCAATAGGAAAGCTGGCAGGAAGTTATAAGTTACTCCTGCTCCCACTGTTTCTTCCCCCCAACTATGGTCATTTTGTTTCTCTGTTTAGGTAAGGAAATTTCTTGGGAAGAATGTCTGAATGGGTAATAGATTAAGCTGTAGTTGAGTTTAAAAGACTAAAAAGTCACTCAAGTGACTATTAGGTGAAAAGGAATAATAGTCACTGGTTTCAGATGGGCAGCTCTACAAATTGGATAAATAAATAAAAAGCAAAAGGACTGTGTATAAAACAGTTTCATTTCATTCCATTCCATTCTTTTAGTTTAAATTGTAAGTAAAATCTTGAATTATAAGAGTAGCACCTAACCTTATCCTTGAAATAGGAGTAGAGGAAATTCTTCCAGTCTTCAGTCACTATACTCTTGTATGCAAACTGTTGGATGTATGCCTTCAAGAAGCCAATGAAGACATCTGTGAGAGTATGACATACATTAATCAATAGTAGAATGTCTAAGTTAAAGAAAGTCATGTAGTTTTAAAATAAATTAATACCTGGTCCACCAAGCTGCTGCTCCAGATGAAGTAATAAAGCAAAGCCTTTCTCATATGGAACAGAAGAATATGCAACATCAGGGTTTACCTCCTTCAGACTAGGGATCAAATTAGTCACTTCATTTGTGCTTCCAAGGTTATTAATCTAGAAAAGAGTTATGAACACTAAGACAATTTTCTTAGCAGCACACCTCTGCTCTGCAAGCCACTTTGACTACCTGTACTTTATGCTTTGGGGTACAATTCTTTTAAGTATATTTATTTTGTTTTAACATAGAAGTATAATACAAAACAGAAAAACAAACAAACAAAGCAAAATAAAACCTATGTCCAGGACTAACAACAAAGAAAGAAGATTGTTGTCCCAAAAAAGGAGAAAATGAGACCCAAATATCAAATAAAGTTGGGTAGAATTTAAAATGCTGGTAACGTCCAATAGAGCCCCACATGATGCAGGGCTGAGATATTTGAGGTACTGCTTCTTCCCATTTACATCTTCCCATCCCATCACATCTGCCAAGACAACCATGCTATGGGTCCCATCTACCAAGGAATGTCATCTGATGGAACCCAGGAAGAGAGCTTTGGTGCCTGCCCTTTGGAACTAGTGATTCACTTTGATGTAGTGGTTAAAACACTGGCCTAGAAACCAGGAGACTATGAGTTCTAGTCTCATTATAGGTATGAAAGCTGGTTGAGGGACCTTGGACCAGTCCCACTCTCTCAGTCCAACCCACCTCACAGGGTTGTTGTTGTGGGGAAAACAGGAGAAGGAAGGAGTATTATTTAGACAAGCCCAAACACACTGCAGCAACCCAGAATAGCAAAAAAAAAAGGAAATAGAACATTTATATAACATATTCCAACAAAATGGAAATCCATGCAACTTTATCAAAAAGTCCCTGACCACTCAACCCAATAAAGCACAACCAACATAAACCCTAAAAAGAATTACACTGCCATACATCAAGAATATCTCAGAAACAACCAGCAGACTCTACAACCACATGGAATCAGCATAACAAACAAGCCAACTAAAGCCTTTCAAAACATCCTAAGAAAACCAAAAGACCCAACAACCCCAGAAGAAAAAACAGCAGCCATCTGTTACAATGTAAGGACTGCAACAACCACTATGTAGGACAAACAGGCAGAAGACTGGCAGAACACATCCATGAATATCAACTATGGTAGCAGTGAAAAGACATGGTGAAAATTCTTTAATTTTACAACATATAGAGATTTAACCATAATTTGAATTGGGAAAATGTGACCGTCCTAAGACCAAGCCAAGTTGAAAAATACTATACAATTTCCAGAAGCCTGGCACTCTGACAAATCAGCCATCAATAGACACATAAACATTGACAACATCTACAGACTATGCAAAAGAGATTGTCACCCAGCCCAAAAGGGAACAAAAAGACCCAAACACCTCTCTACCAGCAATCATCAGCCGGATCAGTATAGATTAACTCCAAAATTAACATCAGACCAACAATCAAGTAAGCAATACTACAATCAAGAAACTGTCAAAGAAGCCAACAGCAAACAGCCCAACCAAAGAATCCCTAAGTCCACCCCTACCAACACTGACAGGCAAGCCACCAGAATATAAACTGACAGCAAAGAGCAGGGGTGGGCTGCTGGGGGTTCACAGTGGTTTGGGTGGACCCTTAGCAAAGATTCTGCAGGGATCGCCAAACCCCCAAATCCCACTCCTGGCTGCCCCCGCCCACTCCACCCTGCCCCTCCCAAGAATCTCCACGCGGCCCGCTGTGGATGCAGGTAAGTGCAGGGCGCATGCGGAGGCTCAGGGAGGAAGAAAAACGGGATTCCCAGAAGTTCGGGGAGGCCGTATTCGCACTCCCGGAGGCTCCAGGAAAGCCTCTGGATCTCAGGGAAGATGAAAAACGGGTCTCCCAGAAGTTTGGGGAATCCAAACATCTGCAGCTGGGGCGAGGCTGTTTTTGCCCTCCCAGAGGCTCCAGGAAAGCCTCTGGACCTTGGGGAAGGCAAAAACGCCCCTCCCACCATGGTGCAGGACGCCGACGTCCACCATGGTCATGCCAACCCAGCAACCAGGCAACAAACCTGTTGCTGAGGTTTTTGAAGCCCTCCTCACTAGCACTGATGTTACCTAGTTTGGGTAATGAAACGTCTGCAAAAAAACAAGCAAGCTCAGAGAGCACCAAGGACCCCTCTTTTCAACCCTGAGCTACAAATATTTTCCTTTATTAATCAGTATTATGTAATTTGCTGCCCTGAGTTACTTATAAAGTACTAGAGACAGGATGAAAATCTAATAAATAAATAAATAATATTTTTCCTGGACTGGTCTTTACTCTTCTGGCATCTAGAAAGGCCCTGAAGACATGGTTGTGCCACCACACTTAAGGGACCAGTAGAAGTGGTGAGCCTTTTCAATGGTTTTGCTGAATCAGATGAATTGCTTGCATTTACCTACTGATTGTGACTGTTTTGTGTCTGAATTTCTGACAGTAATTTTTAATATGGTTGTATGCTGTTTTTATTTGCACTTTTATTGTTCTTGTTCTTGTTTTTAATTGCTGTGAGCTGCCTAGAGTTGCATATGTGAAATGAGCAACTATAAAAATTGAATAATGTCTATCAATCAATCAGGTTCTTTCCTGGCTCATGAAGTTTTGGGCACTTTTATGTCTACCCTGCCCACATCTAGATCAGACATAGAGCAATTTTTAAAGAGAGAGGGAACTTGTATAAGCTCAAAATGTTTTAACTAAAATGATTTTAGATTTTGTTCCTCAAAATACACTTCCTTTTTATTGCATTGACTTCTGGCTCATTTCCCCAATACAAATCAAAGTACTGCTGGCTGTTATCTATAAAACCTCAAATAATGTAAGAAAATTTTGAAAGCTTTCCTGCCTAACATAAGGAAGTTTGCATACTGTCTCCAAAATCTGACTCTTGTTCCTTAAATTGCCACTTTGAAGGTGCATTTCAGTAGCAGGATATGAGAACATACCTTCAACAATACTCATATAATAGAACTTCCTAATCAAATATAAGTTTATTAGTTTTTTCTGAATTAAGTTCCACACATCTTCATCTTGTTTAAATATTCTTTTTGATAAAAGAATTCTTCAACTGGTTTTATGTACTTCTTATGCTGCCACTTTATGGATTTATTTAATATAATTTATGTATTTCTTTCTCACTTTGAATATTGAAAATGCCAAGGGTGGGCAATAAAGGAAACATTTCCAAAAATTAAATGTCGGTTTAGGGAGAGGCAGTATAATTCTGTTTCTTGAAGTCAGATGCGTTTACTTTAAATGCTTAATTTAATCAGGCAAGATTTTAATTTTTTAGCCATAAAGAGTGTCCATGGCATGCACATCTTTCCCACATTTTAAAGCAGCTTTTCCCAAATCACGTGGCTGCCCGATACACAATCCTGGGAAAGGAGACAACTGCTTCGGGTATTGCAAGCAAGTGCTATGGCTAGAGTTTCTGAAGATCACCTCTGGAATTCTGCACGTTCCTATTTATTATTATGCTTATTATCTTCAGATTACCTGGAAGACTTGGATGACTCAGGACTGCAGGCCGTTCATAAGGTGCTAAAGACATCTTCTTCCACAGACACCAGGCTAGGTGTTCCTGGTGTTGTGATGATACATGTATTGAATTCCCAGTAGATGCTTGGGGAGTTTAAACTGGTTTTAGGTGGATTTACATTATTTGTTCTATTATTTGTTAGCTATCCAGACTCATGTGTCAAGGGAGTAGTATTATACATTTAAATATTCCATAAACAAATAATTTACTTACTGTGTTTTGTAACTCTCGCCAGCCTCCTAGAGCCTGAAAGTGCCTGAATTGTTCTCCAAACAGCCGACCACCAATTCTGCGTTCTAGATAAACAGTGTGCCCCTCATTTAGCCTAGAATATGAAGCATATAAATGAGTATTTCTCTTGATAGACCCTTAAACAAACAAAAATTCTTCAAACATTTGATTTCACCTACCAAAAGTGTTCCCAAGTCTTGTTTGTTACTAAATTCCCTGTCCAGCTATGAGAAATTTCATGTGCAATAACCTGAAATGTATAAAGATGCATTGTGGCCTCTAACTCAAAGAGACAACAAATAGGAGCAAAATCACATTTTGGTTTACTAATGTCTGTGGCACCAAGTACAGAAATTACACGAAGGAGAATTCCATCAACTGTATGCAGCCAAAAGAAGACGAAGAACTTATATTTTTCAAATGCTCATATAATCTCCTAAATCTCTTAAATGTGCTTTAGTTGTAAATTTCTGCATGAAATTCTACAGAATACAACCTTTACCATTTTTCTTATTAATATGTATTGAATATTTTAAAACTAAATAGGTAATAACATCGATTATCTGAAGCTATTTATGTCAGTTTTGTGCAACCCATTTACATTTCATAGTATAGTGTATCCTCATAAATCAGTAAATTTAGATTTATACTTACATTAGATAATGATCTGTCACCAGCCTGCACAAACAAAATAATTTGGGTAATTAAGTCTCTAAATTCTTATGAGACAAATAAGTTCTACAATATTATGGTCTATAATTTGGATAGTTTACAGGTAGTCCTTGACTTACATCAGTTCATTTAGTGACTTACAAAATTACAACAGCACTGAAAAAAGTGACTTATGACCATTTTTCACATTGCAGAATCCCCATGTCACATGATCAAAAGTCAGACACTTGGTAACTGACTCGTATTTATGATGCTCGCAGTGTCCAGGGGTCATATGATTCCCTTTTGTGACCTTCTGACAAGCAAAGCCAATGGGGAAGCCTGGTTCACTTTACAACCATGCTACTAACTTAACAATTGCAGTGATTCACTTAACTGTGGCAAGAAAAGATATAAAAAGGGGCAAAACTCCTTAACAAATGTCTCACTTAGCAACATAAATTTGGGAGTTAATTATGGTCGTAAGTGGCTCCCTTTATAAGGATATATCGAAAGACAAGACACTTGACCATTTCAAATGAAATGGGATCAAACGGATTCAGTATTTTTTTCTAGGGGATGCAATCCATAATAAAGTCAAACTTACTAATAAAGTAGGAGTTACAAAAGTGAGGCAGGGATTCTCCATACCACCATATGGAAATGATGGGGGCAACACCAACAAGTTATATTGATCCCAGACATAAGGACCTGCTAGATCTTCTGCTATTTTCAGCATGGCTTCAGCCTGAAACAAGAATGAGCAAACAGTGTGTAATGTTTGAACATGTGATACAGAAAATACACAAGCAAATATAGCTATTATCATTATGCAAGTAACCCACCTCACCAAATTCATAAGCCGATTTGTCCACCAGTTCTTTTTCAGCCCACAACAAAGTTCTAGGGCCAATTACTCTGTAGAACAAAATTCAATTAGATAAATGAAGAATACTGTTTGGATTTCATTACTATGCAAGACAGTATTAGTTAAATTGTATTAACTAATGCAAATTAGTTGCAGTGAATAACATTGAAGTGCAACAGTTGCTAGGTAATTGTTTCAGTTATTTTTGTTCAGTTATTTTTGTTCCTAATGCTGTTTCTTGACTAATCTTCCACTCATATACTGATCACCACGGAAAGAACAGGCATATGCCTCACTTTCTCCTTCACATCTTGCCCTTGGGCATGTGGATGCCTCTTACGAGCGGACAGCATTCCTTTAATATTCTGACCTTGAAATCATAACTATATGGCAATGTGCATGTTATTGTACACTAATCTAGTTTACAGGAGATAAACCATAATTTTAAAAATCCAATTTTTTTCATTATTAATAAAATCCCAAGTATTTCATTTTGCTTGAAAAACATCTAAACTGGTTTTAATGAAATTACTTCTGAACATTGTAATTTACAATAGTAATGATAATATTGGAGATAGTGTGTGTGGGGGGGGGATGGTTGTTATTTGTATAAAATCAGAAATCACCTAAAGAATTTCCTAAGCCTCATGCATCCCAAAGGCTTACCTGATGTGCTCCAAATTCTGTAGGCTGTGTTTTTCTTTTATTGCCTTTTAGCAAAATTGCCAGATCACTAACACTGCAAGATTCCAACACAGTAGGTTTTGGTCCATCAAAGAAACCTCTATCTTTAGGAAGATGATCAAAAGATTCTGGGAAATACCACTGAAGCAGATCAACAACTCCTGAGGCTAAGTTAAGAATCCCTGGAAACAAAGACCAGCAGGCAGAATTAGCACATCAACACTCATGTGCCCCGGGGTACGGGGGACGGGGACCAAAACAGTAAGGGAAAGCAATTTTGAGAAATCTGTAAATATTGACTTTAAAAACACAAACAGAACAGGGAAAAAAATTTAGGACTACAGTCTATAAAGTGTTGAGTTACATTTTTATTTTCCATATTTCTATAATTACATGAGTATATCTGTGCAAAGAAGCGGAGAACATCTGAACTGGGGCTGTCACTCAGCTGCTCTGAATTTGGTTTTTAAGAGAGCAGTAAGTTAGATCTTTAGTTATACAAACTGCTGATGATTACTCCAATATGAAAGGGCTTTTTAGAACCTCAGGTATTTAAACTGGAGATATTGAAAGACAAACCTGGGAATTTCTACATTTCACTCAAGAAGTCCATATTACAGAGCTTTGTAAGCTTTGTAATTATTATATTTATAATACTATTTTAGTCTATAAAACTAGTATCTTAAAACTGAAGGCAGATCCATGGCAAGTTGGTCATATGTGTACTTTTGTTTTTTCTTGCCTAAGTGTAGGACTTTTACTTTTCTCTACATTGAATTTCATTTTGTTAGATAGGGCCCAGTGTTGAAGTCTGTCAAGATCCATCTGGATCTTGAGCCTATCTTTTAGGGTGTTAACTATTCCTGCCAGCTCAGTATCATCTGCAAATTTGGTAAGTTCCCCTTCTATTCCCTCATCTAAGTCATTTATGAAGATATTGAAGAATACTGGGC
>JANHFL010005375.1:39581-51393 GCA_032468155.1 Oxyrhabdium leporinum
GCTTGTGCTAATCAGGCTGTGCTGAAGCTGAAACAGGCTGTTTGCTGTAAGGAGGCAAATTGCTGGGAGGCAGAGGCCGAAGGGTGGGGTCCAGCAGGTGGGCGGGGCTTCGGCAACATTCACTGTATAAGACGCAGACATTTCCACCCACTTTTGGGGGTGGAGAAGGTGCATGTTATACTCCGAAAAATACGGTATGTTTCTAGTATTGGATCTTGAATGAAATTAATAACTGTTTCAAACTAGGTCTGAGACTCATGGCGAGGAAATTCCAAATCTAATGGGAGGGAGGGTTTCCAGGTCAAAATCTCTAAGTCTTAAAACTCAGTTGCTGGAACTGAGTGCTGCATCTGGAGCCTGAAGTTCAGTGCTGTTGCCCAGCTGTATTTCATGCAAATGAAGTTCCCACAAGAAAGAAAATTAGCCTATTAAGGATTAGCCTACAAGCTTTTACATGAGTTTTAATCTTGCTTGTGGGTTGGGTTAGATTGTTGGGGGACTGCTTTTGGTTGCAGAGTGTTGTCAAAAACAATGTATTGGATTATGGTTCAATATATTATATGAATTAAGGAAGTAGGTTAAACAATCCAAATAAGATTCAATGCAAACCCAGCTATAATGTAAGCCCCATCTGAAGCCACTGTAAGAATAAAACTGCTTGGGGGATAGTTCATCTTTTGAAAAAGGATGTTGGACATCAAAGCTTTGATGGTCCTACTATATTTTTTTCTTTCCCTACAATTTGCTCATATGTAGTTAATTATCTAGTCCTGTGGGAACTCAGCCTTGACCTATATAGACTCTATTGTAACTCAAATCCTGTTTTTATAGAACACTGACTGGGTATTTAGAAGTTTATCTCTTTAATCCAATTGTATGCTGCCTGCCAAACTATCACATTTTGAAGCAGTTTATAAGTTGATTGCGTTTAATGATCCAATTTATTATTCTGCCCTTTATTCAGGTGGGCCAAGCTTTTACATGATATACAATCTGTTTTCTCCTCCTAGTTTTCCCCACAGCAACATGACATAGGTTGAGCTGAGAAAAAAATAATTACCCAGTCATTCAGGGATCTTCCATGATTGAGGGTGGATTAGAAACTGGGTCACCCCACTTCTAGCCCAACATTTTAACCACTGTATCACATTGAATTCACAGACTATATTCACAACATTGCTAAGCCATGAGGTTGGAGAAGGCTCTGCTATTGGTATACAATCCTATACAGAAGAAGAACAATGGAGGAATTGGAGATCTAGCTAACAGTACTTTCAGCTATGAGTTGGAAACTGCCTTGGGCTGGATTGTTAAGGCTGGGGGTTGTTTGAATTGCTGAGGAGTAATAACCATCAGAAAGAAAGATTGGGGCTTTGAAATTAGTTCCTGGCCTCTCACTCAGAAGGTTATATCTTATGACAATCATGTGGAGGTGAAAAGGGTGAATACAAAATAATTTGTCTGCATTCCTGGCAGACTTTGCAATGAAACAGAAGGGATAAAGTGGAGGACAGGAAGGGAAAAACTGCTCTGGGCTTTTTTAATATTTGCATGTTTCCAGTAACTTCAAGAAAGCAATTCATACAACAGTTATTCTATATCAGTAGGACAACCATCCAACTTACAACTCAATGAATTGTTGGAAGAAATGTCCATCTGAGTTCAGTTCCAAGTGGAGAAAAAGACATTAGATTCATGGAACCTGCTTGGAAAGAAGGTTTATTGATAAACAGGATCACATGCCTTGAAGATCTTGGGTGAAAAAAAGGGGAGAGATGCTGAGAGTCCCTGGGTTTTATGCCCTCTCTGGGCTTTGAACTTCCTGGGGCACAGGAAGAGTATCCTGATTGGTTGCTATCAGAGGTCATGGCTAGCTTTGTAGGTTGTCTGTGTGCTGAGTTTGATTGAATCTTGCTGGATGATGCAATGAAGGGCAATTAAATGGCTCTGCCTGAAGGAGGTAGCTCTTTGTTATACAGAATAGACTGACTCAGGCCTTAATGGCCCATTAAGAAAGGTGGGGGGCTGAGTTTCTGCCTCCCTTTTAGGGGAAATATTCTGCCCTTTTAATATTTCCTAAAATATTTCATTTTGTAGGAGAGGGGTGGGTTTTAACTATTAACATTCCTACAGAATGAATGAAATCTAAACTAAAGTTAGCATTGTTTTTTCTCTTCTACATGGAATTCATGAAGAATTGGGTTTAATCCCAAACATTAACAGATTGTTATTTTGTTTTTAAAAAAAAGAAATTTGAAAGAGAACAAAAGATACCCTTTTAAAGTATGTACATCAACAGACTAAATTGGACTACAGCGATCAGTGTCCTGTGACAGTATAAGCCTTATTCAAGTTATGTAATTAAGATGTCACAATTCAGTAAAAATATTTTAGGAAACCGTTAAAAACTACGTCTCATGCAGACTATGAATGGCAGTTCCATCAGTGGTCACATTGACTATGGAATGGATGATAAGAGCTGAACTCACACAGATGTGAAGAACTCTCCCTGAGCTACAGTATATGTGTTCTTCACTATGGCAACAAAGCATGGGTGCAAAATGCTTCAGAATGAACACAAATGGGAGAAATTCATATTTAGACCAACCTCCCCTCTAATTTTTTTTCTGCATGAAAGCCTACAATTCAAGGATAGTAGGACAAGTTGCTATATATAAACAGTTAACAACCTTATTTCCCCATGTCAGAGCACTGATAATGTTGCCTACAGTAGTAATGAAATATCTGCAAAAAGAAAACAGAGCTAAGAGAATACCAAGAGCTCAACAATAATAGTAGTGGGTATAAACCTAATTGATTTTTACATGATTCACTTTTGAATATAGGACTGCCTTGTAAATTAGTTTTTGAGTTTCCTTTTAAATCAATGGGACTTAAGTAATAATTTGATTGGTTAAACCTGGTATTGTCTAATTCAAGATCAACCTCAAAGCTATACATAGTATTAATGCCTTTGGTTCATTAAACACATACATACTCATCATCTCTTAAATATCAGCTTTTCTCAAGCGGATAAATTGCTCCAGCAGATACTTTTATGGGTATCAGCTGTATGTATCATTCACAAACCTTGATCTGGAAGGAGCTAGAATGAGGATTATTCTACTTAATACCAAGGATTCTTGGAGGCAGGTGACATATGAATGCTGGCAATTCCCATTAGTGAAAAAGGATGCAGTGTTAGAACCAGCTTCATTCAGATCAAGCTTTGTCTATCCCAATACTTGAATCCTCAAAATGTTCGTAATTCATAGACTCCACTTACTTTTAAGTGATTGCAAAATACATGGCAAGATACATACCTTTGAATTCTTTTTCACAGTTAAGTTAAAAGCAAAGATTATTATACTAAGCCAAATTTTGTTGTGCTTTTAGAAAGTTCTTAGATGAACAGCACCTGCCCTTTGGAACATCTTGCCCTCCCCCCCTCCAGTGAGGTCACCTCCAATCTTCCTGACCTTCAGTAAGATCCTGAAGACCTGGGTCTGCCAGTTAGCTTGGAACTCCAGTGGGGAAGAATTACAATAGAGATGGTTGATAGATTAGTAACGGATCCCACTTCTGCTCTCTCTATATATATTAGCTTTGTACAGTTTTTATCTTTTATGTTTGTAAGCCTCCCAGAGTTACCCTGAGGTAAGGCGGGCAGCCAATAAATTTTACAAATAAATAAACAGAAGGAATCAGACTCTTAGGAGCTTGCTGGAGCTGTGCAGCAGTTAAAGACTATGAGTAGATTGGGGGATTGGGGGGATTTCATTCGCATTTGCCAACATGTGTGACTCAATAATAAAAGGTGGAAAGAACACCAAGATGCAAAAGTGGCCCAGGAAGAGAAGAAAAGACTTGGCCTCTTGCAGAAGAAAGGTCTAGGCCAGGGGTGTCAAACTCGTGGCGCGTTGGCCGGATGCATCATGCGCTGGCCATGCCCAGTTTAGCGAAGGAGGAAAAGTCATGATACGTCATGTGATGATGATATGACAATGCAAGTTTGACACCCCTGATCTAGACCATCCAGCAGATACAGCAGTAGCAGCCAGAGTTCTGAGTTATTTACCTAACCAGGACTGGTAAAAATGTGTTTGGCCTAAGGATAATGAGATTAATTAAAAACAATTCAAACTATATCCTGTTGAGAATGGAAATGGAAAAGCCTGAATTAAGGATCTGAGAAATTAAGGACCTTGTCCTACACAAAGGGAAGTGCTTAATAGGGCTTCTTAAACCAGTCATTGAAAATCAGACATAACATTGGTCCATAAACTTCACTATCTATACATTCATGCTTAAAATATGGGAAATAAAGAGGATGAGCTTGGGCTCTTAGCACAGAAAGTCAAAGAGGATTCAGTAAACATAATAAAGACCAGGCAGGATGTTTCTCATAACCAGAATGTATCAATTTAAAAAGTGGAACCAAAACCTGGGCATTACCCCAAAAGTGGGCTGTTTTTCCCTTGGAAAACTGCACATAAACCCACTACCCAATCATAACAGGGACATTTAAATAAAGACTTTCCAATAAGCAGCTTAGGATAATAAAGGAAAACGTTTGGGAAGCACTGAATTGAAGGATACAGTTTGTTCAAAAGTATAGACACAAGAGGAAGAAGTCATTGCCACCCATTCATTTATGCAAGATTACCATCTTGCAGCCAGGCATAAAGCTTTCATTGCAAAAGATGCTTTATTATTCAATCAGACACAAAATGTACTGAATGCCAATACTAAAGATAGTGATTTCTTATTTGTGTCCCTTTAAAAAGATATCCTTCCGACAATAATGTGTTCTTTTCTTTTATACACTAACACAATTTCCTATAGGTTTTACTTTTGAGCCTTGAACTCTAGTTATTGTTGTGTCCATCTCAACAATAAGTTCACCTCTCCTGTTCTCACTCCTTGATTTATCACATTAATATTTTACTTCTGTGGAGATTCTCAGTCATGCAGGTCATAGTTGTCTGCAAGGTGCCTTTTCGAAAAGGCAACCAGAATGTTCTGACAGGATGATATTTCTTTGCAGTCATCTGATCCTTAGCATTCTCCTTGAGAGCTCTTGAGGGAGCTTGGGGAAACCCCCTTCCAACCCTCCCCCATCCTGTCAGAACTAATCCTTCCATTGCCCCCACCATCCTGCCAGAACTGATGAAGCTTCTTGGATAAGAGGTGAAACATCTTCCTCGAGGAAAAAACATTGCAGTTGCCTTTTGGAAAAAGCACCTTTCAGACAACTATGACCTGCCTGACTGAGAATCTCCACAGATGTAAAGTATGAATGTGATAAATCAAGGAGTGAGAACAGGACAGGTGAAGACCTTACTGTTGAGATGGAGAAAACAATAACTAGAGTTCAAGGCTCAAAACTAAAATCTATAGCAAATTGCATTGAGACTTTACCTTTTTATTGTTTTACAGCTCAATTCTGACACTTTTTGAAATAGTAATTTCTCTTCTCCTCTTGAAGATGGTCTTTAAGGGCAGCCCCCTGTAGCATGTCTTACAATAAAAATGACAGGATAATTTCTTCCCCCCTCCCGCTACCATGTCTTCCATCCCAGGTCATCCTTGTGGGGTATTTCACACACAGAGCAAATCCAAATAAACTAATTCTACTTTATTGTAATGTTACATTAACAGACTCTTGCAAGACTGAAAATACATTTGTCTCTTTTCCCCTCCCCCCCCCATCACCTTTATAGCCCAAGAAACTAGAGATAGTCCCTTCTGGGAAGTTTGCCACATCCATCTTCTGCAAATTAAGCTGCCTGAACTTACCATTCCCCTGGCAGAGGCACTTCCCTTTCTCCATTTCCATATATTGTTTACAGCCTAGGACCTCTCAGGCGTTGTAATTAGCTGGACTAAATTAGAGCTTCCCCACTTCCATCTTATCTATTCAGATTCACAGTTACAAAACAATCTCTCATCAGTCAACATATTGTCTTCTTAGGCTCACAATTTCTATGGGCTTTTGTGTTTTCTAGTTTTCTTCTTTTCTTCTCTGCCAGTGACATTCTCATGAGCAGCATCCCCTTTTAAATGCAATAGCTCTTCTCAGTTGCCAACTCTCAATTGACCCTATGTCATATTTCTCAGTTCCCACTTCCCACATCCCAGAGGTACTAATTTATAAAGGCATAATTCCAAACTTTTAGAACCGGGGGGAGGGGAGAAGAGAACAGTGGAACAAGTCACTGTGGCTGCAAAGAAAATGAAAAAGTGTAAGTGAAAAAAGATATCAGAAAAGTATATATACACAGAGAGAGAGCGAAAGAGCGAGAATTGAAGGAATTCTGAAAGGTTAAAGTTCACAGGGAGCTGAAGTTGGCAAAGAATTCTAAGAACAGCTAAAAGGGCATCTTCGTGTTCAAAATAAAAGGTAAAACAATCAGGATGCCAGCTGCTTGGTGAAAATGGATACAAAAAAAATACAGAGCTATTCACCATTTTGGTACAACAAAAAAGTATACAGTACATTCAGAAAGTATTTAGACCCCTTCACTTTTGTCAATTTTGTTATGCTGCAGTCTGATTCTACAGTTGTTGAAATTCATTTTTTTCTCAATCTCCACTCAGTACCCCATAATGACAAAGTGAAAACAGAATTTTAGAAATGTTTGTAAATGTATTAAAAAGAAAAAAAACCAAAATATCACATTGGCATAAGTATTCAGATTCTTCACTCAGTACTTTTTTGAACTTGACAGCAATTACAGACTCGAGTCTTTTTGGGTATGATGTGACAAGCTTTGCACACCTGGATTGGGGGATTTTCTGCCATTCTTCCTTGCAAATCCTCTCAAGCTCAGTCAGGATGAATAGTGACCATTGGTGGACAGCCATTTTCAGGTTCCTCCTGAGATGTTCAATAGAGTTCAAGGCTTTGGCTGAGCCACTCTAGGAGTTGTCCCTAAGTCATTCCTGTGTTGTCTTGGCTGTGTGCTTAGGATTGTTGTCATGTTGGAAAGTAAACCTTCGGCCCAGTCTGAGGTCCTGAGCACTGTGGAGCAGGCTTGAGGCTATCCCTGTACATTGCTCCATTCAGCTTTCCCTCAACCCTGACCAGTCTCTCGGTCCCTGCTGTTGAAAAACACCCCCACAGCATGATGCTGCCATCACCATGCTTCACTGTTGGGATGCTGTTGAGCAGGTGATCAGAGGTGCTTGGTTTCCTCCAGACATAGTGTTTAGAATTGAGGCTAAACAGTTCAGTCTTGGATTCATCAGATCAGAGAATCTTGTTCCTCATAATCTGAGAGTCCTTCGGTGCTTTTTTGCTTCATGTGTTTTGCACTAAGGAGATACTTCCATCTAGCCACTCTGCCATAAAGCCCACATCGGTGGAGGGCTGCCATGATGGTTGTCCCTTTTCCCATCTCCACACAGGATCTCTGGAGCTCAGTCAGAGTGACTATTGGGTTCTTCGTCACCTCTCTTACTAAGGACCTCCTCCCCAAATTGCTCAGATTGACCGGGTAACCAGCTTTTGGAAGAGTCATGGTTGTGCCAAACTTCTCCCATTTGTGAATTATGAAGCCACTGTGCTCTTCAGTGCAGCAGAAATTTTATTGTAGCCTTCCCCAGATCTGTTCTTTGCAATAATCCTGTCTCTGAGCTCTGCAGGCAGTTCCTTTGACCTCATAGCTTTTGTTCTGCTACAGTATGCATTTTCAGCTGTAAGACCTTCTATAGAAAGATGTGTCCCTTTCCAAATTATGTCCAATCAATTTACCACAGATTGACTCCAATCAAGGTGTAGAAACATGTCAGCAATGATCAAGAGAAATAGGAGGCACCTGAACTAAATTTCATGTGTTGTTGCAAAGTGTCTGAATACTTATGCCAATGTGATATTTCAGTTTTTTTCTTTTTAATAAATTTACAGACATTTCTAAAATGCTGTTTTCTCTTTGTCATTATGGGGTACTGAGTGTAGATTGAGAAAAAAAAATGAATGTCAACAAGTGTAGGATCAGGCTGCAGCATAACAAAATTGACAAAAGTGAGGGGGATCTAAATAGTTTCTGAATATACTGTATACCCCAGGGATGTCAAACTCACATCATCACAGTGGTGTCACGTGACATATCGGGACTTTTTCCCCCTTCGCTAAACTAAGCATGTGGCACATCTGGCCCGCAGGCCAGGAGTTAGACAGCCCTGGTATATCACAGTTTGTCCGGCACTAATGGAGCTAGCTACTGAACCAATCTTTATATGTTCCCTTTGAGAAGTCTGGAGATAGTGACATGGCAGATGACTGATGGGAGAGCAAATAATGGTAGTTCTCATTTAGCGACAATTGAGATTAGCAACTTAGTAGTTAAGCAAAGTAGTCGCTAAGTGAAACTTCATGATTTTATTATCATATTTCAGTTTTGCTTTGCTTTGCAGACCTACAATGGTTGCAAATGCAGGGACCAATCACAAAGTTACTTTTACAGCACCATTCAAACTGAACAGTTGCTAAACACTAAACAAGGCAGTTGCTAAATAAGGACAATCTGTATCATCAAAAAGTAGAGAAAAGAGGATCCAGCAATTACAAGCCAGCAAACGTAACATCAGTGTCTATTAAAATTCTGGAGTACAATGCAGACCTTTTTATGATATATTCTCTAATTTTGAAAGCAACGCAGTAAAACCCAGGAGTCAACAAAGATTTGTCACACTAAGTTCTCAGATTTTGATTAGGGAATTTCATTTATACATCATGGAAGTTCTATAAATATAATGTCTTCAGCAAAACCTCAGTCGACTAAGGCAAATGATAACAAGCACTGTTTATTAAGTTGCTTGTTTTAAAACATTTTGAAAGAAGTTCATTTCAATCAATAAATTAACTGGTGTTTGTTTGTGTCCAGCTATGTGACTTTCACCAGCTTGCCCTGAAGGAAATAACTGATTTGAAAGTAATGTGGGAGAATTTAGTATGTTCTTTTAAAAAAGAACACTAAGTTTAGTTTCTCTTGTCATTCCTTTCAATTAGAATACCTTAAGGGGAAAAAGAAGAATGTTGGAGTGCTAGAATAAAAAGAAATTGTTTCTTACAGTTTTTATAGTGGGAGTTTTCAAAAGTTTTAAACGTAATCTCTTTGGGCAATTTGTCTGAAAGTTGGTTGGAAGCATCAAGGATCATTGCAACACTAGATACGTTTGGGAGCCTAGGGTGAAAAACAATGGGCTTGACTTCCCATTTTTTCCCCACAGCAAGAACATTCAAAACATTTCAAATATTCTTCCAACAAAATACGGAATATGGAATAGTTGAATTGTTTAAATTTTGTTCTGCAGTCACCTCAGAATACTCCAGTGGAATATTCCTAGTAAAGATATTTTTTTCTGAATTGGAAGCAAAATACATTTTCCATTTCAAGCATAGTCTTGACAATAGTGTGATATTGTTACTGATCTCACTCCATTACTCACGTACCCAATTTTTGCACTATCTCTTTTTTAATCTAAAGTTAACACTTCACAATGACAAAGCCATCTTGAAGATTATCTAAAGTTAACATTTCAGGGTGACATTGTCTTTTACACAACCCTGTAAATTGTGTAAAAAAAGAAAACTCCTGAAGTGAAAGACTGAACTCCTGAATCCATACTCCCAATTTTCAAATGAAACAAGGTAGCTAGTCCTAGAGCTAGACATTATTCAATTTAAACTAACCAGAGCTACATTCAACAAGCAGTGCTGGTAGTCCTTGACGTATGACCACAATTGAGCCCAAACTTTCTGTAGCTAAGTGAAACATTTAAATGAGTTTGCCACATTTTACAACCTTTCTTGCCACAGTTGTTAAGTGAATTACTGTAGTAGTTAAATTAGTCAAACTGTTGTTAAGAAAATCTGGCTTCCCCACTAACTTCGGTTGTCAGAAGGTCGCAAAAGGGGACCACATGACCTTGGGACACAACAACGGTCATAAGTATGAATCAATTGCCAAGCATTTGAATTTTGATCACATGATCATGGGGATGCTACAATGGGTTATAAGTGTGAAAACTAATCATAAGCTACTTTTTTCAGTGCTGTTTGCAATACTAAACAAACTCTTGTAAGTCAAGGACTACCTATAGCTTAAAACTCCTGTTCACAGGTAGTAGTACCCTTCTAATAAAAGAATATAGCAATAGCACTTAGACTTATATACCACTTTACAGTGCTTTACAGTCCTCTCTAAGCAGTTTAGAGAGTCAGCATATTGCCCCCAACAATCTGGCTCCTCATTTGACCCACCTTGGAAGGATGGAAGGCAGAGTCAACCTTGAGTCTGGTGAGATTCGAACTGCCAAATTGCAGGCAGCTGGCAGTCAGCAGAAGTAGCCTGCAGTACTGCATTCTGACTACTGTGCCACCAAGGCTCATATAATTGCAAAGGAGCACTTATAATTGAGAAAGCAAGACATGCAAATTAAGTATTATAAATATAATTTTCCAAGATTTCAGGCCTGTTTCTTCATATAAACGAAGGCTAGCATTTTCACCAGCGAGCTAATATGTACATATTAGTTGTCCTCACACCCAAAAAGTAATTGACACATTTTTAAGCCTGTATCTTGGTAACATCTGTTCTTTTAGCCTTCTCTGGGCAGTAGCAACCTGAAGCATTTACTCTTCAGAGGCAGCCTCCAAATGAAACTCAAATCTATATCCTCAAACTCATAAGCCATATAATTAGCTACCTGTAGTAACAGGAAGTCAAATAATAAAACAGCTGTCTGAATCCTAAACACACTTCTGATTATAGCTTGATGATGGTAACCAACAGAATGGCTGCATGATCTAGTTTCTAATTTGTATAGAATTCCTACAATGGACTTCTCTTACAGAACAGTGAGTAGAAACTTGTTACGTGTCTTCTATAAAAGGTTGTTAAATATTAGTTTCAGATTATGGTATGTTACTTTCCGGTCGGCCTCTCTTGAATTCCAGTAATTGTGGTTTAACTTTGGGTTAACCCAGCAAGTAGATATCATTAGGGCTATTAGCTACCACTATTGAATCCAGTTCTAACATTTCATTTGGTGTTGGCACCAAATTTTCAATTCTGTATGATGGGCTATGTAAAAAATCCTTTGCCATGTGACTTTGAAGAGTGCTGAAAATGCAAGTGCAAGGGAAATTTCTTTGCAAGTCAGAAACTGAACCAGCACTGTTGTTGTTTTTTTAAATTAATGCAATAACAAAGCTAACAGAATTTGCCCTTTCAATGAATAGAGGCCTCATGTTGCTTAGTGAAATAGAAAAATATGAGATACAATGTGATAATCTAAGATTGTTAATGCAAACCTTATTGTAGGGGGTTGTGTTAATTTTTAAAACACTGGACCCACTTTTGCAAACTAATCCTATAGAGACAAGCCAAGAAATAGCTAGAGATTACCAAGGTTTAAAGGAGCTTTTAGGAAACCCATTGTAAAGTGAAAGAGCAACACAAGGAAAGTATTATTAAAGCAGAAATTTGTCAAGGGACCTAACTTCTGACTTAAAATTTTGGAATATAATTTGCCCTGAGATGAAGCAAATTTACTATTAAAAATAATCAAGGGGCATTTTTCATTTTCTAGCTACTATGAGTTCTAATTGACCCAACACTCTGCATATTAATTTAATAAATAACTGTTTATTTCAAAGTATAATAGGGGGTGTGGCTGCTGTTATCAGAGAATCTCTGGTAGCCTCCAGAGGCACTGCTCCACAAGTGCCCGGCTGTGAGACCCTTTTTCTTAGGTTGGGCTCGAGGGATCAGGTGGGATTGCTGCTGCTGTACCAGCCTCCCTG
>JANHFL010005375.1:51493-64851 GCA_032468155.1 Oxyrhabdium leporinum
GGGAGAGATCCAACCCTCACCCACTGCTTTACAGGGTTCCACAGGGCTTGGTACTCTCTCCGCTCCTGTTCAACATTTATATGAAGCCGCTGGGTGAAATCATCCATCACCATGGAATGAGGTATTACCAATATGCTGATGATACTCAGCTGTATATCTCAGCCTGTGGTGAGTTAGGTATTGTTGTGTCCTCCCTCTCACAGTGCCTGGAGGCTGTTAGGGGCTGGATGGGGAAAAATGGGTTGAAACTAAACCCTTGCAAGACCGAGTGGCTCTGGGTTTGGGGTTCGTTGGCTCAGGGAGAATTGCCACCTTTGGTGTTGGATGGGGTGGCACTACCCCAAACAGACCCTATGCATAATCTAGGGGTTTTCCTGGACTCATAACTCTTGCTCAAAGAGCAGGTGGAGGTCGTGGCCAGGAAGACTTTTGCGCAACTGCGGGTTGTGTACCAGTTACGCCCTTTCCTGGACCAACAGTCCCTACTCAGTCACTCATGCCCTAGTCACTTCCCGTCTTAACTATTGCAATACGGTCTACATGGGCTGCCCTTGAAGAGCATCCAGAAGCTCCAGTTGGTGCAAAATGCAGCGGCCCGCATGGTTTTGTACACATGGTGTGCACATGTATTACCTCTCCTGCAGGAGCTGCATTGGTTGCTGATTTGCTTCCAGTGCAATTCAAGGTGCTGGTTGTCACCTTTAAAGCCCTTCATGGCTTGGGACCAGGTTATCTGACGGACCGTCTCTTGCCGGTCACATCTACCCAACCCATCAGAGTGGGGAGGCAGGGAATGTTGCAGGTTCCATCCCCGAGGGAGATACACCTGGTGGGACCCAAAAGAAGGGCCTTCTCTGTGGTGGCTCCCTCTCTATGGAACATCATTCCCCCAGAGATTAGAATGGCCCTCACTCTAATACTCTCCGGAAGGCCCTGAAGATCTGGTTCTGCCAGCGGCCTGGGGAACCCAGAGAGGGATGAAGCCCATTAAATGGCTCGTGTGATCTGTTGTCGTCAGGGCCAGGGGTGGGAGTTGGGGGGTGATTTTGTTATATTGTACTTTATTAATTTATTTGGTTCTTTTTGTTAGTTTTTATTGTTTTATGGTTTTATATTCTGTAAGCCACCTCGAGTTGCCATGGGCGAATAGGCAATATAAATTCAATTAATAATAATAGTAGTAATAGTAATAATAATATAGTAATAGATAAAAATTAGATATAATCGTGACTTTGAAAGAAAATTGTTGAACTGTTTTAGGCAGTGTCTGTGTACATGCCCAAAATTCATGTCAATCCCTTAAGTTTGAATTTACATTGCATTTTAAAGCACTTTTTGACATAACTTAGTTCGTTATTCATCACCTGACCTAAATTTATTTTTCTACACTAAGGCAAGGGTCCTCAGCCCCTGGCCCACAACTGGATCGTGGCCTATTTGGAACCGACCACGCAAGAGATGGGCCAGCATGTACAGTTATGCATGCACAGGTTGACTTGACGTCGAGCAGCATGCATATGCTTGCGCACCAGCCCGTGTGAATTGAGCTGTGTGTGCATTTGTGTGCCAGCCCACCACTCGTGGGACCCAAATCCCCCTCCCCGCAGCCAGGCCAAGTTGCAAAGATTGGAGACCGCTGCAGTCACGTACTAACTAAATGAAACAATTGTTCACCAGCATAGCAGTCCTAATTTTATTTCTCAAAAATATTTAATGCAGAGATTTAAAATTAAACAGAATGATTAGCGAATATATATATATATAGTGTGTGTGTGTGTGTGGTGAGCTTGAAAAATGAATGGCAAATTATTTAGGTGCGTAAAAACAATTGCGGCAGCAATAAGTGGAAACAAGAAATTTCCTAGTTCATAGCTAAAACTCCAAGACTGGCTAGAGAATCCCAAAGTCTTTGCAATTTAGGAAGCTAAAAATATATCCAGGAAGAAAGCAATGGCAAATCACTTCTGTAGCATGCCAAGAGGTAAACCCACAGGAATCAAATTTCATTCAAAGGCGACTTGACTTTTTTCTTTTTAACTAATTCAGAAATAAACTCTAGGCTATCTAAGACTTGAAATTTTAGTAGAGCAACACTTCTTTATTGCTTCTACAATGATGTTTTAGAAGTTGGAAACCCCTGGAAAGATTTCTCACCATAAAAAGCCCTATTAAACTGTCAGTGGGTAGTGATGATTGTTTTATTTAGAGAAATTATAAGTTGACATGGTCACGGCACAATTATGTAGATTTTATATCTTATGTTAAGAATCCTGTTATTCATAGAGAGAGAAGGAAGACAGCAGATAACGTGACATAGAAAGATGGCAAGCTTAGTAGGTTGTTGGCTAGTTAATAGGGCAGCTAGTTGACTAGAATATAATGAATACTGATAACAGCGTTCAAAAAAGTTTTTAATAACCAAACAACTATTAAAGTTAATTGAAATATTTATAATACTATTCAGTAATTGCACAGTAGTTCCAATATACAATCAAGAAGATGCAAAGAACACAACACTTAATTTGAAAAAAAAAACCTATTGCACTGACCATTTAAAATAATTTCAGTTTTTTAAATTCCACACTACCAATGTTTTATAAACATTTACAACACATCAGTAAACACCAAGTTCTATCTGCAGTGCAGCATAAAGGGGGTGAAGGGACTCTCCAGCCATCAAAACAGATGTTCAATGCCCATGTATGGCACCCACAAGTGCTAGAGACAGTTATTTCCATTATTTGCCATGCCTACAACAAGTAGTATCTACTCCTCGTTTAGTAATGATTAGTAGTTCTCTGGTTGCATGCCTATGGACTGTGACCCGTTGCATCAAAGCTATTTTGTGGCACTCTGTTCTGGGGCTCCAGCATTGTCTCTGGCAAGCGGCTTTCCCTCTCAATGGCCAGTTAAATAGTCTTGTGTGGAGTCAGAAGCAAAAGAATCAGCATCTTCATTGTCAGAATCATCACTGCTGTCATCAGCAGTTGGCTCCCCTGTCAATGCTATTCGAGCATAGTCATCCGTGTCTATGGATTTACAGAAATGGATAGCATACTTTAGTTTCTCTTCTAAAACCTGTTTGCAAGAATACCTAGGAAGCTTCAGCAGAAAAAAGCATGTGTAGGACTCAGGAAGAAAATGGTCTGGAGGATTGTATTTATCCAGAACCTGTGAGGGAGAGAAAAAAATAACAATTTCACTGAATGCCATTTGTACAGCACAAAATTCGAAGTGGTCACCTATCCATGCTTACAGAAAAATAAAAGGCTTATCTCTAGCTACTTAGCTTCTTAGGGTCAGAGTCCTGCTCCTAAGAAAGGGCCACGGAAGGTAGTTGTCACTTTGCTTTTGCTTTCTCCCAAGTCAAATAACAATTCTGAAGCTATATCTCAAGTTGATATCCATGTAATAGTAATTTAATGGCAGAAACATTGTGCAAAGGAGATATGTATATGTTTCAGTGTGCCAGCAGCCATGCAAGTTTTAGTATTTTGCACATTTTGGACTAGTGCTTGTGATACCAATTACATATGAAGAGCCCTCTTGATTTGACCATTGGATTGTTATGGTTAGTGCTTTGTGCCACTGGAATGCCACCAATGCATTCACAGTAAAACCTCAATTTTATGCATGAATTTGGGGAAGTAACGTCAAAACCAAACATCCATTAAATTCAAATTTGCATAATTGAAGTAACTAACATAATTTGCAGCAATTTATGCCATTTAACTAATTACACAAATGACATAAATGATGCAAATGACGTCAATTATATTAATTACTTCAATTGTCAGGGATTCTTAAAAAAAAAAAAGAACTTTGTTGCTTGGGGGGGATGAAGCCCAAACTAGATTTTTTGTGTTGCATCTGAACACTGCTGAATGGGCGTTTGTAAATTAAAGTTTTACCATCTTTCTACAGAATATTTTAGAAATGTTTCTTGTTGAAGAATATTAAATCTTTTCCTACCCACACCTCTGTCAGCATTGCAATGAAACCCCCCTTGTCCATTTAGCACTCGGAAATAAAGTTCATCCAAGTAAAAATTTACTGAAGAAGTCATATTGGCACATCTGGGAAAAACCTGAATCTGAAGTTCCAGGTTTTTCCCTCCCCAAGGGGAATTCAAAGATCCACCCTCCTGCCACCATCAATGATCACATGGCCCAATCCAACTCCTTCCTAAACGAAGTCCTTCCTTCTGCCACTCCTTCTCCAGGTGCAGGTTGACATGTCCTTGACTCTCTGGGGAAGAATGTTGTTGTGTCTAATCAGTGTGAACATTCCCCCCTCCCAATTTCACAGGCACTAATTGTGGCAGCCGCAGAGGCCTTCTACAAATATGGCTCCCAAGGCTGACAACCACCTCACAATTTGTTATGGGCTGTTTTAAGCTATGAACATTTAAATATACTATCATTAAGAGTACTGTTTTAATCTCCTGAAAATAAACAACTGTTTCTCATTCAAAGTACATCACTATTCAGCAGAATAATAATGGATCAAGAAAAATCTTACTTTCAGTGACAAATGTGTGTGTGTGTGTGTGTGTGTGTGTGTGTGTGTATGTGTGTGTGTGTGTGCTCGCACACACAGACACAGATACAGTGCATTACTTTTGGAACCATTCTATTTATATCCCCCCCAAAAAAGGAGAAATCATGACAAGAAAAAAAAGAGAACTGGAAATATTCAAAGAAACACCTAATAAGAATAAGTATTTAGCTGTAAGCTTCCCATTTCTTTTAATACACCATCCATAAACATTTCCTACATTGCATGAGATAAGGGGACTTTGCTATCATGAAGCTCTTGAAGTCTTACCTGGATGACAAAGTCCCTGCCTCTGAAATCTGCAATGGTTCTTGGAAGTCTCGTCCTACCCCATACAAACCGCAAAAACAGAGACCGTTCTGTGTTGGAGAAGGATTCCATCACCTCCCAAAACCACTGAATGAGAGAAGCGCTGGGTTCAATCCCTTTGTATGTAGCCACAGATTTCAAAAGATGGAGAGGAATATCTGGACTCCCACACACCTGAAAGGGGTGGGGAAAGCAGAAACTACTTTAGTTTTTATTCTCATGAGAGCTTGAAATATAGTTCTTCATAGGAATGTATTTTAGAATTGATACTATTAGAGATTTCTGAATTCTCAGGTACACTTTGATATATGATGTTCTTTACATATTTATTGTCCTTTTGCTTTGTTCCATTGTATGAGTGTTAATTATCTCTCAATAGCTATAAAAATTCAGATCCAATGTTTGGAACCAGAGAACAGAAACATCTATTATAACTCGGTCACCAAAACCCAAAATAATTCTGCACAAGAAAACTACAGGAGAAAAGGCAAATAAAAGACGGCTGACTAAAAAAAAATAGTAAGAGTCGTATCTCTCATTCATGTGCAAGAGACAGACAGAAAAGAGAATGTGGGCACACATATCAGAGACAATGAAATAACTATGGATCAGCACCCTGGTGTTCATTTGGGAGAAGAATCAAAGGAAATATGTGGAAAGGAAGGAAATAACTTGCCGTTCCTGAGAATTCTGAAAACTTAAAGACTCCATATCTGGAAGACTTCCCTTGTCACAGAAGACTGGCTGGCCTAAAAATCTTTGAATTATTCTCGATTCTTGAATGTTTAATTTTTACTTTAAGACCCAGTAACTGGTAAACATTTATTGCTGTTATTTCTATCAATTACTTAATTTCCTCTGCCCATAAATGCTCTGCTCTCAAACAAAAAAACCTAGATCTAGAGGTTCTAGGACAAGTAGAAGAGAGGTGGGCTCATTTCAGGACTGCAAAATATGTTTTGTCTAAGACTGGGTATCAAACTCGATTTCATTGAGGGCCACACCAGGGTTGTTTGACCTTGTGGGGGCCGGGTGTGTGTGGCCAAAATGGGTGTGGCCAGCTTGATGTCACTCATGTCAGGGGGGCGCCTGTGGTGGCCCAAGCGCTCTGCCAGCGAAAACACTCAAGCTCCGTTTTCGGCTGTGATGGCCTACTGCAATCCTCTGCCAGTGAAAACAGAACTCGGGGAGGGGGGGAGTCTGTGTGCGGCCCTCGCAAACTCCATTTTCAGCTGGGCCGGCCTCCTGAAACACTCTGCTAGTAAAAACAGAGCTTGGGGAGGACACGCGTGACGTTCGCGAGCTCCGTTTTTAGCTGGGCTGGCCTCCTGCAATCCTCTGCCAGGGAAAATGGAGCTTCAGAGGGACGCACACGACCCTCCTGAGCATTGTTTTCACTGGCAGAGGCACCACAGGCTGGTCCTTTGCTGTTTTCAGGGCGGCCTGGCAGGCCAGCTCTAAACACCCCGCAGACTGGATCCAACCCCCGGGCCTTGAGTTTGACACCCTGGTCTAAGGGTTCTGTTTGAGTCTAAGATCTATCAAGTAAAGAACTAAAATAACATTTCCTGAACTCCAGTGCTTAGACTCAACAGCATTTAGTCTTCCTTTATGTAAGATCCACCAGTTGTTTTTTTTACTTGATCAGAATAATTTAAGATGGAGAATAAGTCACTGTTGCTATTATTAAATAGGAAAAACATTAGAGATGCACATCTATCTTCCATTAACATCTGTACAGAAAACAAAATTATTATCACTGTCAGTGATAATTTTTCACATATCTTCTTGTTATATAGAAGTTGCTGCTTGTGGTTTCACATACAAGACTAAATTGTAAATTTAGATTTTAAATATTTTTAAAGCACAAAATAGCTGTCTTATTTCCTTAGCATTGTTGTTATGTACCTCAGTCAAACTTAACTTTTAAGAAATAATGAGACATAGCGACTGTCATGCTTCTATTTTAAATAGTTATAAATCTTTGAAGTACAAATATGTGTTCTGATTTTTATTAAGTTGACCAACAACAACTGTATATACACACCATAGTTTCCAATTCATATCCTGTGAATAGTGAAAGAAGAGGAACAGGGACAACCCGGGCCATCCCTTCTCGAACAGCAGCCACTTGTTCATCAAATTCATGTAATCTGCCCAAAAAAAAATCACGTCACAATATATTTGTTAGTATGAGAAATATAATTGCTTCATAATCATATGAGAGGACAGGGAGAGATATCTGCATATCTTCCATAATTTGCTTAAAAAGCCTGGAGAAAGTCTTTGTAATAAATGGGTGAATGAACATAAGATCATTGACACTGAAGATGACACAAAGTTGTATTGAGTTTTTCAGTTTTTTTTCAAATCTGAATTCTTAACAATTATCATCATACTCTATCAATGCTCTCTTTGCTTGATTTCATCTTGACACTGACAAATATTACAGCACAAATTCAACAGTGGACTAATTATCACTTATCATGTCTGACTACTTTACAAACCTGTAGTTTATCGCAAGCCTCACATATTCTGTTCGATTATCCAGTGTAATATGGGTATATTTGGAACTGAGTTGAATATCTTGGCCACTGGCATTTGGTACTGTAAATGGCAGGCTCATGGCTTCAAATTCTTCTGAGGTAGCTTCATTGTCTCGGATATACATAAGTCCAGGAATAAAATCCTTATCAACCTTTTAAATATAAAACAGAACTAAGTGAATCTTTTCTACATAATGTTTAAATATCCTATTATTTGGGATAAATTATATGGCTAATTCATTAGTTCACATTACGATCCTTCAAGCAAGTAAGAACATTGCTTAAAGTTAGAGATATTGGCATATTGACACTAAAACTGCAGAAACATTTACAAAACGTTTAGGATTGTAAACTCTTAGAGAGGAACAATTAGAACAGAGCTACAGAACAATAATATAAATACCTCAAAACTCATTTTCAAGCCTGGGGAAGCTATCATGTAATTTTTGGAACTGTGAGAAGCAGGAGAATGAATAATTTGATGAAAGGGAGTAACAAGCTGAACATATCCCAAATTAAGTATTTTCCATACAGTGTCAGCTTCCTTTATATGCAAAAGACACTAATACTAGAACCATCAGGGGAAATACTTGATTTTGACTATCAGGTTGATTAAGGGCTCTCTGGAAATAAAATGTAAATAAAGTAACTTCTAAACTATATTGGATTACAGTACGACTGGAAAATTTTGGGGGGAAAGCCCTTTGAGAACTGCATAAATGTATAAGACTTGTAGGTGGGAGCTATGACACACAAGCATTCCATGTTCCTGTATTTGTGTCTTTTCTTACACAGAGAGATGCACACAGAGATACACTCCTATTCTTGGGAAAGAAGTCTTGCTGTACTAATAATCCTGACAACAATCACCTACCTGCCTTAGGTAATGGGGAGAGGCTTTAATCTCCTCCTACGTTCTAGATATAAGTTGGATCCCTATTTTCTTTTTATGTAGATATACTTATAGCCCATTTACTTTCATAAATTTGAAAGTGTATTTTCCACTACACAAGCTTAAGATTATATTGCTATCAATTAGGCAGACAATTGCTCACTTTAAGAAGAGAGGATGTCTTTGATCCTACATATAAATACATACTATTAATTACTGTCTTCTCATCTTATCCCTCATGAAAACAACATGTTATTCAGTCAAATAAAAACATGTATCTAATACAAAAAGAATGGCCTTCTGGTAGTAGAAAGATGTAACCATAACCAGGTAAGACCCCACGCCAGTAGTTCTCAACCTTTTCTTTGCCACAGACCCCCTTTGAATACCTTTTGTGGCCATGGACCATGGCCACGAAACACAAAGACTTAACTCAAGATTTAAATCATAACATTTCTTCAAGCCTTCACCGACTCTGTGATGATATTACGCCCCCCCCCAGGGGTCCATCGGCCACAAGCTGAGAACCACTGCCTTATGCTAATATTATTATATAGATGAACGTAAGTTTTTTCTTGCCTCACTGAGATCAGCAATTGTTAAGTTCATTCCTGCCAATTGTTTCCATACAGGTTCTGCCAGATTAAGGCTCAGAGGACTTCCAGTCCGAATAGCTATCCCCAACATAACTCCTAGGTAATTTTTAAAAAAAAGAAAAGTGTTATATAAATTGCATTATCAAAGCTTTACTCAAAGTTTTAAAAAAGGTTTAAAAGCTGCAGCATAATTTACCGAGGAAACGAAACATGTTCATGTGCAATGAAGATTTTGCTGCAGGGTTTAGGAGAAAGCAATCTCTGTTTGCTCCAGATTCATCCCTTCCATTAGGAGTCACAATTAATAATGGGGTCAGTCCATTCTGAAGTTCTTCACACATTTCTGCTATTGATTCGCTGTAGCCCCCACCACAGTCATCCACAGATTCCCCTGAGAGAAAGAAAAAAATATTTTGTGGAACTGCTGAATTGGTAGTTTAAAGCTACATTCAGCCATTTTTATAATAAACATTAGATGCAGTGAAAAGGAATATTTGCTGAATTCACTCATTTTGCCACTCAGTTAATCCTAGATATAATAGAATACGTATTTCAAAATGTTTGTTGATCTATAAAAACATGCTTAATCAGAAGATTAGTGCAGTCAGATACTACAGGATGAGCCAATTAGTGCCCTCAATATGACCTGTTCAAAGCCACATATCCTCCCTCTTGTTCTACATATTTAAGTTTCATAAACATTTATTTACATGTACAGATCATCCTCAATTTACAACTGGTCGCTTAGTGACTATTCAAAGTTATGATGGACCTTCCCAGGAGTACTTATAACCTGGTTCCAAAATTCTAACAGTTGCCCCATGTTCATGTGACCATATTTCAGGTGCAACTGATCCACATTTATAACTGAAGCATCCCATGGTCACATGACTGTGTTTACAACAGTTTTGCTGAAAACTGGTATTTCTGTTTGTGGTCAGAACTAGCCCATAGTGAACAACTGGTTCCTTAATGACCACTTAACGAACACCACAATAAAAGGTCATAGAATCAGGTAGGGCACAAGGGTGATCCACTTCGTAACTGTCACAACTTATAATTGTAATGGGCAGGTTCTGTTATGGTCATAAGTTGAGAACTACCTATATAGGCAAAATAAAAGAAAATAGCACAGGAAAAAATACCCAGCAAGCAACATGTAACTGAAATATCTGAAACTGTTTTAACTGTTTTTTTACAATTAAGTTTTTTGTTTGAGAATGACAATATGCAATTAATTTGGGTTGAGAACCAGTTGACAATAATTAGTACTAAGGAAAAATTATTACTGACATTTTTTCTTTTCGGTATTTATTCTACAAGGGCAAAATATTGTAAAATTAGATTAAGTGGAAAAAAATACTACCAACAAACTTGACTTTCCAAACACGATGAGGTAGAAGAAGACTATCTGGACTGAATGAGCTCATCTTAGCACACATCTGTCCAAACACAGATTTTGTGCCATCAGGACCAGCCAATCCTCCTTTGCTTCTAGATCGCTTTACCTGATCACAAAACAGAAATAACCCTAGTAAAAATCTAATTCTAGCAAAACAAAGGCTTAGAGTATTTTAGTAATGCAAAAAACCACACTCAAATTAATGGTCCTAATAAAACTTTTCAGCAGCTGGTTTTGAAGATACATACACAATACTGGATTAAAGTCAGAGAAAAAGATGATGTCCTTGCAAGTTAAACACTGACACAATTCTAAATCTGTTCTGCACTTATTCTCTCCTACTTTAACACTGATTTTTCTTTAAAGAGATACAGAATTCTCTAAAGCCCACATGTACAATGTCTTTCGCATGTTTTGCTCAATGAAATAAAACAATAAACAGTAGTATATTCATCCTCTGGAAAAAAAAATATTGAAACATACATCTGACCTTAGGCCTAATATTAGATGTGTTTACGTCATTGACATTTTTTATGATAACCACTTCCTTCTATGAAGTGACCACATGTGATGCTGATTTCCTGAAATTTAGTGATGCCTGAGGGCATTCTAAACAGTGTCAAGTTATAGAAGATGGGTAAAACAATAACAACAATGTGAGATGTTCTATGTAGAGAAGCATTATGTTGCTGTGATTTGAGCCTTATCCAGATTTTCACATATACTTTAGACCAGGGATCCCCAAACCCGTTGGGGACCCAGCCACAGAAGCAGCAGGTGAGTGCGTGAAGCTTCATTTGCACATGTGTGGGATCTAGGTTGCATACATCCCCTCCCCCCCCCCCCCCCCCCAGTGCTGATCTATGGAGCCAGACAGGTTGGGGATTGAGCTATAGGAAACAAAGATTTCATAATGTTGTAGTACAGTCTTAATGCTCTGAGTTCATAAGTATGTATTTGCTATCTTTCGTCATGATGTCATGATTATCAATATAACAAAAATAAGTGTCCAAGCCATGTTTCTATTAGCAGCTGTTTGTGTTCCTAAAAAGCCTTTTTAGATAACTTAAACATGATGTTCTTCAGGAAAAGAATCACTCAAAATTAATCAGGACTCTGTTTAATTGAGCTCTTTCCTCTCTCAGCCATGTTATCAGCATCTATTCCACTTTGCTCAGGATAGCCCTGTTTTCTTCCAGAAAGGCTCTTGAGGAGGAATATGTGGATGCAGGGAGAGTGGGACGGAAATGTAAACTCCTTCTATTCATAGAGGCTATATATACTCTGGAAGATCAGAATTACATGCCTATCAGAGTGCGACTATGTACATACAGTCCACACAATTGTGAAGTTTCACAAAGCAGACTGGATCTTTAAAGATTAATATTTGATTTACATATATCTGTATCTACCACAAAACCACAAAAACTTCACAGATGTCTCATGGCTACTAAAATGTTTTATTTCTGACCTATCAAATAATGTGAAGCTTTTAAAAGCCACAAATCAATCAACAACAATCAATCATAACTAGAAAGTGGCAAAAACTTCTATCAGTACTATAAGTGGACTTTCCCATTCTCTAATCCTCAACTTCAAACACAAGGCTGGCCAGAAATCTTACATTCAACAGTCATATTATGACATTCTTACTTGTATTCTGTTGAGTTCTACAACTGGCCCATGCTGACGATCTCTCACCATAGTTGCTTGTACAACCTTTCTAAAAGCTGCCTCCTAAAAGAAGAAAGTAAGATATTTGGAACATAAGTTTTAAAACATACATTTTTGGTTGAATATTTAACATTATTCACTTTTCATTTAAAATACAAAATATTACATTAGCAGAAATATATTAGAAGAAGCCTTATTAGTAATTCATATTTGAATTCCGTGTATCAACGCTATGATCTTTATGTACTGTAATTCGTAAATCATACCTTGAATGAGATGTTAACAATTGCACACTTTAAGCATTATGACAGTAACAGGTACTCATTAGTAGAATGTTTTGAGATACATGCCTTTCCTTGTGATATCAAAATTCCTCGTAATGCATCAAACCCCACTGAGGGACCCTGGCCGGTCTCATCAAGGCGTCCCTCAAGATCAAACATGGGAATACAAGGACAAAAGAGCTCGGAAATGTGATGTAATAACAGCAATCTGTTCCTCAAGGCAATGATAGGAATTTCCTGTAGATGATTGTATTCCATAGGAACCTACAAAATTCACATCATTAGAATTTCCTGTGCATTGGTGTTCTTTCATGTCAGATAACCTAATAGTCAGCTAATTAGGCACTTTCTCTATTGAGTATTATACATTGTTTTTATATGTTTTATTATTATTTTAATCATAATAATAATACACAGTATTCACAGACTGACTACAAACAATGGTATGATTAAGTAGCAACAATGGTGCATTGGAAGATCTGCAAGAAATACCATTTGCCTGGAAGCAAGAATTAGTGGGACCATAAAATAGAGAAAGTCATACAAAATGAAGAAGCTAAAGTCATTATGATTTTTAAGATCATAAGAAGTCTCAGGGAAACCATTATCTTTCTCATCAAATCATTCCTTTTGGTTCAAGCCTAACAAGTCATTGGATAACATGACCAGTGCATAAATAAAGCAATATCAGAAGTGATATTCAGCCAGTTTGGACCGGTTCTTGCGTACCGGTTGCAAAAAATTTTGAGTAGTTTGGAGAACCAGCAAATACCACCTCTCGCTGGCCCGCCCCCACCCACCCCTTCCACGAGTCCCCATGCACCCCATTTTGGCTCCGAGATAAGTGCAGGGAGGCCCACTAGGCCCAAAATGGGGCGCCGGGGGTGCAGCCCCCCCATGCCCCTTTTGCTCCCAGAAGGCTGTAGGGAGGCCCACTAGGCCCAAACAGGGTAGGGGGGTGCAGCATGGCCCCCCGTGACCCATTTTGCTCCCAGGAAGCTGCAGGGAGGCCCACTAGGCCCAAAAGAGCCTAGGTGGCGCAGTGGTTAGAGTGTTGAACTGCAGGCCACTTCTGCTGATTCAATCTAGCGGTTCAAA